>WSFP011379980.1:0-29756 GCA_009831015.1 Picea engelmannii | reverse complement strand
AAAACAATCACTCTCGCACTCCCAATAAACCCTCCATGGCAGAATAAAAGAAAAACGACGGAGCACACGATTCTATAAATCGGTTGCTTGAGCAAGCACTCATGCGACAGAGGGACGAAATGATGGAGAATTTTTCCCACATCCTTCAACGTCTATCGATAGCAATAGGTGCATCTTCATAAAACATCCACTTTGGAAGAACCTCTCCTTTTAAGGTACAAGTTAATTTTGATATTCTCGTATTTGAAGGTTAGATAGATGTGGATGCCCTAGACAAATGGTTAAATCTATTAGAAGGTTATTTCTTTGTCCATAATTTTTCTGACAGATAAAAGATCACCTTCGCACTCCTTAAAACTTTCCCCCATGTCAAACATTGGTGGGAAACTTACTAGGAGCAAAGTTCCACAGAAGAGTCTGAAATATATGGGGTCGAGCCCACTTGGTATTTTTTTGTGGATGCGGTAAAGGAACAGTATTACCCTATTGGCAACTATAAGGACCAGTACATGAGATGTACCACACTGTGCCCAGAGAGGGGCGAAGAAGTTCTGGAGTTCACCAATACCTTCCATACCTTGCACACCAAGCTGGGTATCAAAGACTTTGAATGACATTTCATTCTGAAATATCGTGGAGCTCTAAGCATATACATCCAAACTGAAATGGATTTTCTGGACATCTCATCACTCAGTGTTGCTTATCGATATGCTCTTAAAATCAAGCAGAAATTTAAGCACTAGAAAAAATGAGAGTTCGGGTCTGCAAATCCACAACAACCAAAGTATGACAAACACGGCCCTAACAAACAATCTCTTGAAAACCAGTCCAAGCCACAGGAAAAGAAGGGTCACGGGAAGACAAAGAAGGACACCAAAAAATGGTGTGATTTCCACAAAATCCCCTAGCACAACACCGATGAATGTCGCTCAAAAATGTCATTTGTGTCCGAGATCAAAGACAAGGATCTGAACCCTGATTCAGAATCTGATTCTGAAAATACTGGTAAAAGACACATCATCGACGTAGACACCACTGTTATTTTCCCAACCGCAACAATTAAACTAGAAGAACCAACAGATCCTGAAGAGGGGGAGCGCCTTTTTCATTCATGTATGTGGGTGAAGGGGACCCTGTTGCATTTAATTGTTGATAGTGGAAGCCAGATGAACCTCATCTCAGCAGAGGTCATCAAACAATTGGGATTGTCAAAAACACCACACCCGCAGCCATACAACATCGGGTGGCTTCGCCAAGGACGTGATCTTCGTGTCAGCCAGTGATGTCGATTGTCATACGGCATCCATCCCTTCAAGGATGAGTTATTATGTGATGTTTCCCCACTGGATGTATGTGATGTTCTCTTGGGCCAACCATATATGTGGAAGGGCCATGTTGTTAATGAGTCTCAACCCCGCAGTGTCATTATTTATTTGGGGGGTCATCTCTACAAAATACCAGAGGTAGTTTCGACTACTGTCCCACCTAAAAAGTGTCGTAGGGTAGTATCTCATACTACAAAAACCAGCTTCTTCACAATCTGTTCAAAAGGTGAACAAAAGGATACTACAACCACTACAACCTCGACCCAATCACCTTCTATCCAACAGAAGCAGGTCAACAAGATTGTAGCAAAGTGTAAAGATACCTTCTGCACAAAATAATCTCATGTATCTAAACTGGTTAAAAAGGTCCAACCCTTCCAGCCACATGCTCATGATAGCCTTCCACAAACTGAGCAGCGCGATGTCTCCAGCAAGGCAAGCAGCTCACCAAGATTCGAATTCCACAAACGCTTTTTCTTCTCCCTTGGGAACACAACGCAATGGAGACCATTAATTTCTAAGGAAGGAGGATATATTCAGGTGGATATCAATGGCCACCCACCTTTTCCAACTGGCTCAAAATAGTTTTCTAACAATTTTGGCAATTTACTATTTTTAGCAATTTTAACTTTCGGGGCTATTTTGAGGGCCTAAATGATTTTTTTGGGGGATCGATATTCTCATTAATTTACAAAGGAATGATTGAGCCCCCAAAATGAATCTCCTCGATGGTACCTTTCCAACGGGCTATCATACGCCTAAAACGGAGCTCGTATGCAAAAGCTACGACCTCGAGAAGTTGATGTACTAACTTACCCAAACGGGGCCCACGTGACTTTTGGTGCTTCATCTCCTAGGGTTAGGTTTTTGGATGTCTATGGTTTTTGGAATTCCTGTTTATTGTAAAAAGGCCTTCAGAGCCTCATTGTAATGATATTCTTGCAAATGCGAGTAGTCGTCACATCTCTTCTCATAGATAAGTTGTCACTATTCTAGCGAGTCTTTCACTCTGTATTTTTTCAGTCTCTGTACATTTATTTCATTAATAGAAATTATGTATTACTGTATATCTGTGTTTATGGTTGCATCTCTGATACATTTCTATTACATTATTGAATATATGTGATATCTCTTTGCATTTCTTTATTATATCTCTGCTCTCATTTCGTGCCGAAAATAATCATGATCAGTGGTATCAGAGCAGGATGCTCTTGATCATTTTTCATTGCATTTTCCTGACGAGGTCCAAGTATAGAATGTTGGGTCTCGAGCTTGTCTCTCTTGAATAAAATCACTCTCACACGCCCAAGAAACCCTCCATGGAAAAAGAAAATAAAAACGACGGAGCAGACGATCCTATAAATCTGTTGCTTGAGCAAGCTCTCACGTGACAGAGGGACGAAATGATGGAGAATTTTTCCCACATCCTTCAACACCTTTCGATAGCAACAAACACATATTCATCAAATATCCACTTTGGAAGAACCTCTCCTTTCAATGTACAGGTTAATTTTTATATTCTCGTATTTGAAGGTCATATAGATGTGGATGCCCTAGACAAATGGTTAAATCTGTTAGAAGGTTATTTCTCTATTCCTAATTTTTCCGAGAGATAAAAGATCACCTTTTCACTCCTTAAAGATCTCCCCCATGTCAAACATTGGTGGGAAACATACTAGGAGAAAAGTTCCACAGAGGAGTTTGGAATATGTGGGGTCGAGCCCACTTGGGATTTTTTTGTGGATGCGGTAAAGGAACGGTATTACCCTATTGGCAATTATGAGGACCAATACATGAGATGGACCACACTGCGACAAGAGAAGGGCCAAGCAGTTCTAAAGTTCACCAATACCTTACATACCTTGCACACCAAACTAGGTATAAAATACTTTGAACAACATTTGGTTCTGAAATAACGTGGGGCTCTACACAGATACATCCAAACTGAAATGGATTTTCTGGACATCTCACCACTCGGTGTTGCTTATCAATATGTTGTTAAAATTGAGAAAAAATTTAAGCACCAGAACAAATGGGAGTTTAGGTCTGCAAATTAGCAACAACCAAAGTATGAGAAAGATGGCCCTAATAAATAGTCTCCCGAAAACCAATCCAAGCCACAGGAAAAGAAGGTTCATGGAAAGACAAAGGACACCAGAAAATGGTGTGATTTCCACAAAATCCCCTAGCACAACACCGATGAATGTTGCTCAAGATAGTCATTGGTGGCCAATATCAAAGACAAGGAGCCAAACCCTGATTCTGAATCTGATTCTGAAAATACTGGTAAAAGACATATCATCGACGCAGACCCCACTGCTATTGTCGTGACCACAACAATTCAACCAGAAGAACCAACAGATCCTGAAGAGGGGGAGCATCTTTTTCATTCATAGATGTGGGTGAATGGGACCCCACTACATTTTATTGTTGATATCGTAAGCCAAAAGAACCTCATCTTAGCAGAGGTCGTCAAACAGTTGGGATTGTCAACAACACCACACCCACAGCCATACAACATCGAGTGGCTTCGCCAAGGACGAGATCTTTGTGTCAGCCAGCAATGTCGATTTTCATACGTCATCCAGACCATCAAGGATGAGGTATTATGTGATGTTTCCCCAATGGATGTCTGTGATGTTCTCTTGGGCCAACCATATATGTGGAAGCACCATGTTGTTTATGAGTCTCGACCCCGCAGTGTCATTATTTCTTTGGGGGTTCATCTCTATAGAATACCAGCAGTAGTTCTGGCTACTGTTCCACCTAAAAAGTGTCGCAAGGTAGTATATGATACTACAAAATTCATCTTCTTCACAATCTGTTCAAAAGGTGAACAAAAGGATACTGCAACCACTACAGCCTCGACTGAAGCACCTTTTATCCAACAGAAGCAGGTCGACAAGATTGTAGCAAAGTGTAAATATTCCTTCTACACAAAATAATATCATGTATCTAGACTAGTTAAAAAGTTCCAACCCTTCCAGCCACATGCTCGTGATAGCCTTCCATAAACTGAGCAACGTGATGTCTCCAGCAAGGCAAGCATCTCACCAAGATTCAGATTTAGCAAATGTTTTTTCCTCTCCCATGGGCACTCAACGCAATGGATACCATTTCTTCCTAAGGAGGGAGGATTGGTCTAGGTGGATATCAGTGGCCACCCACCTTTTCCAACTGGCTCAAAATAGTTTTCTGGCAATTTTGGCAATTTACTGTTTTAGCAGTTTTAACTTCCGGGGCCATTTTGAGGGCCTAAATGAAGGTTTTTTGGGATCGAGATTCTCTATTATTATCAAAGACATATTTTATCATACAAAATGAATATCCTTGGTGATACCTTTCCAACGGGCTATCATATGCCTAAAACGAAGATCGTATGCAAAAGTTACGACCCCAGGAAGTTGATGTACTAACTTACCCAAACGGGGCCCACATGATTTTTGGCACTTCATCTCTTACGGTTAGGTTTTTGGATGTATAGGATTTTTGGCATTCCTTTTTATTATAAAAATTCCTTTAGAGCCTCATTGTAATGATATTCTTGTGAATGCGAGTAGCCATCACATCTCTTCTCAAAGATAAGCTACCACCATTCTAGCGAGTCTTTCACTCTGTATTTTTTCAGTCTCTGTACATTTATTTCATTAATAGAAATCTTGTATTACTGTATATCTGTGTTTATGGTTGCATCTCTGATACATTTCTGTTACATTATTGGATATCTACGATATCTCTGTGCATTTCTTTATTATATCTCTGCTCTCATTTTGTGCCAAAAATAATCTGGATCAGTGGTATCAGAGCAGGTTGCTCTTGATCATTTTTCAGTGCATGTTCCCGACGAGGTCTAAGCATAGCAAGTTGGGTCTCAATATTTTATCTCTTGAAGACAATCGATCCCCCACACCCATTAAAACCTCCATGGCAGAAGAAAAGAAAAACGACAGAGCAAACAATCCTATAAATCAGTTGCTTGAGCAAGCTCTCATGCGATAGAGGAATGAAATGATGGAGAATTTTTCCCACATCCTTCAACGCCTGTTGATAGCAACAGGTGCATCTTCATCAAACAACAACTTTGGAAGAACCTATCCTTTCAAGGTATAGGGTAATTTTTATATCCCGTATTTGAAAATTAGATAGATGTGGATGCCCTAGACAAATGGTTAAATTTGTTAGAAGGTTATTTCTTTGTTCATAATTTTCCCGACAAGAAAAGATCACCTTCGCACTCCTTAAATCTCTCCCCCATGTCAAACATTGGTGGGAAACTTACTGGGAGAAAAGTTCCACAGAGGAGTCTGGAATATATGGGGTCGAGCCCACTTGGGATTTTTTTGTAGATGTGGTAAAGGAACAGTATTACCATGTTGGCAACTATGAGGACCAGTATATGAGATGGACCACACTATGGAAAGAGAGGGGCCAAGTAGTTCCGGAGTTCACCAATACCTTCCATACATTGTGCACCAAGCTGGGTATCAAAGACTCTGAACGACATTTGGTTCTGAAATACCGTGGGGCTATACACAGATACATCCAAACTGTAATGGATTTTCTGGACATCTCATAACTCGGTGCTGCTTATCAATATGTTGTTAAAATCGAGTAGAAATTTAAGCACCAAAACAAATAGGAGTTCAAGTCTGCAAATCTGCAACAACCAAAGTGTGACAAAGACGGTCCTAACAAACAGTCTCTCGAAAACCAGTCCAAGCCACAGGAAAAGAAGGGTCACGGGAAGACAAAGAAGGACATCAAAAAATGGTGTTATTTCCACAAAATCCCATGGCACAACACCAATGAATGTCTCTCAAAACATTCATTGGAGGACAATATCAAAGACAAGGAGCCGAACCCTGATTCAGAATCTGATTCTGAAAATACCGATAAAAGACAGATAATCGACGCATACCCCACTGCTATTTTCGCGATCATAGAAATTAAACTAGAAGAACCAACATATACTGAAGAGAGGGAGCGCCTTTTCGTTCACAGATGTGGGTGAAGGGGACCCCGCTGCATTTTATTGTTGATAGCGGAAGCTAGAAGAACCTCATCTCAGCAGAAGTCGTCAAACAGTTGGGATTGTCGACAACACCACACCCGCGGCCAAACAACATTGGGTGGCTTTTCCAAGGATGAGATCTTTGTGTCAGCCAACAGTGTTGATTATCATACGACATCTATCCCTTCAAGTATGAGGTATTATGTGATGTTTCCCCACTGGATGTCTGTGATGTTCTCTTGGGCCAACCATATATGTGGAAACGCCATGTTGCTTATGAGTCTTGACCCCACAGTGTCATTATTTCTCTAGGGGGTCATATCTACAGAATACCAGAGGTAGTTATGACTACAGTCCCACTTAAAAAGTGTCGTAAGGTAGTATCTCATACTACAAAATTCAGATTCTTCACAATTTATTCAAAAGGTGAACAAAAGGATACTGCAACCACTACAGCCTAGGCCCAAGCACCTTCTATCCAACAGAAGCAAGTCGACAAGATTGTAGCAAAGTGTAAAGATTCCATCTGCACAAAATAATCTCATGTATCCAGACTGGTTAAAAAGGTACAACCCTTTCAGCCACATACTCGTTATAGCCTTTCACAAACCGAGCAGCGCGACGTCTCCAGTAAGGCAAGCATCTCACCAAGATTCAGATTGGAAAAACATTTTTTCCTCTCCCTTGGGAACTTGACGCAATGGAGACCATTGTTTCCTAAGGAGGGAGGATTGATCCAGGTGGATATCGGTGGCCACCCACCTTTTCCAACTGTCTCAAAATGGTTTTCTAACAATTTTGGTAATTTACTATTTTTAGCAGTTTTAACTTTCGGGGCCATTTTGAGGGCCTAATTGAAGGTTTTTCGGGATCGAGATTCTAAATTATATCCAAATGAATTATTTAGCCTAAAAAATTAATCTCCTCGACAATACCTTTCTAATGGGCTATCATAAGCCTAAAACGGAGATCATATGCAAAAGTTACGACCCCAGGAAGTTGATGTACTAACTTACCCAAACGGGGCCCACATGACTTTTGGCGCTTCATCTCCTAGGGTTAGGTTTTTGGATGTCTATGTTTTTTGGCATGCCTCTTTATTGTAAAAATGCCTTCAGAGCCTCGTTGTAATGATATTCTTGCAAATGTGAGTAACTGTCACATCTCTTTTCAGAGATAAGTTGCCACCATTCTAGCGAGTCTTTCACTCTGTATTTTTTCAGTCTCTGTACATTTCTTTCATTAATAGAAATCGTGTATTATTGTATATCTGTGTTTATTTTTTCATCTCTGATATATTTTTGTTACGTTATTGAATATTTTCATTATATCTATGCATTTCTTTATTATATCTCCACTCTCATTTCATGCCGAAAATAATTTGGATTAGTGGTATCAGAGTAGGCTGCTCTTGATCGTTTTTCAGTGCATGTCCCCGACGAGGTCCAAGTATAGAAAGTTGGATCTTGAACTTTTCTCTCTTGAATACAATCGCTCTCACATGCCCAAGAAACCCTCCATGGTGGAAGAAAAGAAAAACGACGAGCAGATGATCCTATAAATCAGTTGCTTGAGAAATCTCTCATGTGACAGAGGGAATGAAATCATGGAGAATTTTTCCCACATCCTTCAACGCATGTCGATAGCAACAGGCGCATCTTCATCAAACAACCACTTTGGCAGCACCTCTCCTTTCAAGGTACAGGTTAATTTTGATATTCCCATAGTTGAAGGTCAGATAGATGCGGATGCCCTAGACAAATGGTTAAATCTATTAGAAGGTTATTTCTTTGTTCATAATTTTTCCGACAAATAAAATATCACCTCCGCACTCCTTAAACCTCTCCCTCATGTCAAACATTGGTGGGAAACTTACTGGGAGAAAATTTCTACAGAGGAGTCTGGAATATATGGGGTCGAGCCCACTTGGGATTTTTTTGTGGATGCAGTAAAGGAACAATATTACCCTGTTGGAAACTATGAGGACCAATACATGAGATGGACCACACTACGAAAAGAGAGGGGCCAAGAAGTTCTAGATTTCACCAATATCTTCCATACCTTGTGCACCAAGTTGGGTATCAAAGACTCTAAATGAAATTTGGTTATGAAATACCATGGAGCTATACACAGATACATCCAAACTGAAATGGATTTTTTGGACATCTCATCATTGATGTTGCTTATCGATATGTTGTTTAAATCAAGTAGAAGTTTAAGCAGTAAAACAAATGGGAGTTCAGGTCTGGAAATATGCAACAACCAAAGTATGACAAAGACGGCACTAACAAATAGTCTCCCAAAAATCAGTCCAAGCCACAGGAAAAGAAGGGTCACGGGAAAACAAAGAAGGACACTGGAAATTGGTGCAATTTCTACAAAATCCCCTGGCACAACACCGATGAATGTCGCTCAAAACAATCATTGGTGTCTGAGATCAAATACAAGGAGCCGAACCCTGATTCAGAATCTAATTCTGAAAATACTGGTAAAAGACAGATCATCGACGCAGACCCCACTGCTATTGTTGTGACCACAACAATTCAACCAGAAGAACCAACAGATCCTGAAGAGGGGGAGCACCTTTTTAAATCAAAGAAGTGGGTTAAGGGGACCCCGCTGCATTTTATTGTTGATAGCAGAAGCCAGAAGAACCTCATCTTAGCAGAGCTCGTCAAATAGTTGGGATTGTCGACAACACCACACCCGTAGCCATACAACATCGGGTGGCTTCACCAAGGATGAGATCTTTGTGTCAGCCATCAATGTCGATTGTCATACGACATCCATCCCTTCAAGGATGAGGTATTATGTGATGTTGCCCCATTGGATGTCTGTGATGTTCTCTTGGGCCAACCATATATGTGGAAGCGCCATGTTGTTTATGAGTCTCGACCCCGTAGTGTCATTATTTCTTTAGGGATTCATCTCTATAGAATACCAGGGGTAGTTCTGATTATTGTCCCACCTAAAAAATTTCGCAAGGTAGTATCTCATACTACAAAATTCAGCTTCTTCACAATCTGTTCAAAAGGTGAACAAAAGGATACTGCAACCACTACAGCCTTAGCTCAAGCACCTTCTATCCAACAGAAGAAGGTCGACAAGATTGTAGAAAAGTGTAAAGATTCCTTCTGCACAAAAGAATCTCATGTATTGAGACTAGTTAAAAAGGTCCAACCCTTCCAGCCACATTCTTGTGATAGCCTTCCACAAACCGAGCAGCGCGACGTCTCCAGCAAGGCAAGCAGCTCACCAAGATTAAGATTCAGCAAATGCTTTTTCCTCTCCCCTGGGCACTCAACGCAATGGAGACCATTACTTCCTAAGGAGGTAGGACTGATCCAGGTGGATATTGGTGGCCACCCACCTTTTCCAACTAGCTCAAAACAGTTTTCTGGCAATTTTGGCAATTTACTATTTTCAGCAGTTTTAACTTCTGGGGCCATTTTGAGGGCTTAAATGAAGGTTTTTCGGGATAGATATTCTCAATAATATCCAAAGGCATGATTGAGCCCCCAAAATGAATTTCCTCAGCGATACCTTTCCAACAGTCTATCATATGACTAAAACGGAGATCGTATGCAAAAGTTATGACCCCGGGAAGTTGATGTACTAACTTACCCAAACGGGGCCCACGCGACTTTCGACGCTTCATCTCCTAGGGTTAGGTTTTTGGATGTCTAGGGTTTTGGGCATTCCTTTTTATTTTAAAAATGGCTTCGTAGCCTCATTGTAATGATATTCTTGCGAATGCAAGTAGCCGTCACATCTCTTCTCAGAGATAAGCTACCACCATTCTAGCGAGTCTTTCTCTCTGTATTTTTTTAGTCTCCGTACATTTCTTTCATTAATAGAAATCATGTATTACTATGTATCTGTGTTTATGGTTGCATCTCTGATACATTTATGTTACATTATTGAATATCTGTTATATATATATACACACACACACACACACAAGAATGAAAGAAATAAATTATACTAGATTCATCTCATCTCTAGATTTACTAAGCATCAAGAGTGGTAAAAACTAAAGGTGTGAGCTTATTAGTGCTTAATAAATCTAAGTTACTATGTATCTATGCTTGTGTGAGTATTTTGTTTTTTAATCTAGGTGAGAACATTATACAAACACACATGAAGTAGCAAACATCTTCTAACCTAGGCTTTAGGACACCTCAATGCTTTTGGTACAATTAATAATCGCAATGACACAAATAAAATAGATTAAATGTAAGAATATATTCAAATTAAGATAGTTAAGAAACATCGGTGATACATTTCCAATAAAATTTAAAACAAAATAAAGAAAAAATTTTGAGTATGTAGGTTTTCATAGTTGGTCATGATGATGGTTAAAACTTATGGAGATTGAACCATGTAATAGTTTTAAAACATCCAACTTTTCAAATGGACACTCCAACCATCATCATGGAAACAAATAAAGTTGTAAGGATGATAGAAAACAATGCACTAGGGTTTAGATTATATAGGATATAAAATTTAATAGATGTTGTGAAATACTATCAATATATTCAAAAAAATGGAAGAGGAGGTATAAAAGAAAAAGAAAAATAAAGTAACAATTAAAATTTTAAAAAGACACATCTTCAAAGCCATAAAAAATAACTTATTGAATAAAAGAAAATGAAAAATAAGAGGGGGTTATTAATATCAAGGCTAAAATAAGGTGAAAAAGAAACAAAACTAATGTAGATATAAGGGAGGAGGATGAGAGGAAAGAAGGGGGGAATAAATAGAGGGGAGGGTTGGTGATTATTGAGAAAACAAGAAGGAGGAAATTAAGTACAAGGAGGAAATATTAGAAGAAGGAAATTAAGTACAATGAAGAAATATGGTTTAGATAGAAGTCGAAGACATAGTGGATATAAGGTTAAAATGAGAAAGGGAAGGGGATGAGAATGAGAGGGCTTGAGAATGACAGGGACTAGGTAATAGTGGTTAACTAAATGAAGGAAGAAGAATAAGAAAAAGAGGAGGGAAATATAGAGGTTAGAGAAGCATATTACCTATATGGGGTGAAGATTAGAATTCTAAAGATAGGAAGGAAAGCAAAATAGGGAAGAGAGTTAAGGAATGTAGGGGGGGTGATTCGTAAACAGTAGGCTCATGGCCCATCCATTTCATCAATACATATACTTTTGCGAAAAATAAATCATGGTCTCTAGTCTTGGGATGATGTAAATATCATTATTCCTCATAAACAACTCCAATTCCTCTGGGTATAATCATGAATCTGGGTAACACTTTCGTGAGAATCGGGTCACAAAATTTGCTAATGGCATGTTTTCGGTTGAACTCTTGAATTTTTCGGCTGAAAGCTAAATCTAATGAAACCGTTGAAAATAGAACTCAAATTTTAAATCTAACAACAATTTCCTGTTAAAACTAAATTTTGACTGAACTAACAATTCGATTGAAAACCTGTAACTATGGAACTTTTCATAAAAGTATGTGTTCACTTCAGCTTACTCCAACTTGGGGAGGAGCAGATTCCTTAAAATATTGTGAGTCTGGTTTCGGAACTAGTACCAACATTTTCAGAATTGAATCTACTTTCTTTTTATACAATTTGTACTCAATTTTATTGTTTTTTAGCAACTTTACTTAATTTTATAAAAAAATATTTGCATATTATTTTTCGATGACATAATGATTCAGTAAAATGAAAATTCAATATCTGCAATAATACACAATCAAAATTATGGAAATTTTTTATTATGGAACCTTTCATTGTCCTCTTCAAAAGGGTACTTTTAGATTTTACTTTTAGATAAAAATTAAGGCAGATAAATGGTGTCAATCTAAATGTGTTTAAAATTTGCAACTTTTTCAAATTGGTAAAATACAAAAAATTGTAGTAATTATAATATTCATCCTTTGTCTTCTAAACTATAGTCATACTTTAATAGAGTATGTTTAGATTGTTGCAGCATATTTCGTTTTTCATAATAAAAAATTCAATAATGAGTAAATTGGTGGCAACAAACATAACTCATTATCAGTTCCTTCATTTTTAAGGAACATACTCTTAAACAATCACTAAAATGACATATCAAATGTAAAAAAAAATTCAAAAAATAATCAATAGAAGGCTAACAAAATTCATGACAAAAAAAAATTTTACTGTAAAGTGAAATTCTAAATAAATAAATAAATACATTTGATTACCGGAAGTTGAAAAACTTCTGAAAATATATTTTATTTTCTCAAAAAACAAGGAAAATAGACACCCAGATTCATGATTTACCCCTCTATTTGTGGGGTAACCAACACATGCCCAACTAAAAAGGAAATAGCATTTAGGAATTTGGGCTCAAGAGGAATGATTCACTCTATGGTCATGTTAAACAATAGGAAAACCCATAAATAAATGCAGATAGAGGGAAGAAGTGCAAAGGTGATTTTCTTTTTAGTTAACAAAGGAGCATACATTTCAATGGCTTCCAGAGGCTAGCTGATTTATGTCCATTTTATGGTTAACCCACACATCATGCCACTGAATAATTCACAAATCAATTGTCACTGTCTATTTTTTAAATCATGTTAACTCAATTTCTTCTCCAACAATGTTCAAATGAATGTTGAATGGGTTGTGGTTTAATAGCTACATATTTAGGGATTGTGGGCTGAAGAGACAACAAAAATGTTTCCACCAAAGGTATTAAACCAAAAAAAGGTAGTTGCACATTGAGGCTCCGCAGTGGACAAAAAAATCGGGTCACATGATTTGGTTGGTAGGGTCTAAACATAGCATATGACCCACCAAGTTCCTAATGGATTGAGGAGAGAAAGAGTTGTTGAGTTATGAAGATATAGGAATAGAGATGAACTGGAAAATTGCAGCATCCATATTCATCCAACCATTGATCTGATTCCCATGTTTGGATGGAAAATCTGGTCGATTTTTCTATTGGGACTTTCTATATGATAGGCCAAGCTTGATTTTAAAAATAAATAATATATCATATTACTCTAAAGTCGATTTCTAAGTGAGAGATATCATAAACCCATTTAACACAACTGAAAGTAGTGATTCCCCCATACAACAATCACAGAACGACCTCAAAAAAAATTCATATCACATTGAACGCAGAGATTCTTCACCTTCAGAACTCAAAATTTAATGGATATTTCATTAATATTAGGAGATAAGTACAAAGGGGTGAGATATACATAGGTTATTTGTATTGTTACTCACTGGCAATACAAAATTGCAAATGACCATGGCTTAGAGACATATTTTCTCAATGTAGATGGATTCCTTGAATCCTATGTCCATTGAACTTCAAGTGGGTTTCACCCTTTGAGATATTATTTATGTTGCTTCCCTCTCGCATTCTCCTTGCATCTTCATTGTTGATGATTCTTCACTATAAAATTTATTTTTAATGGGTTTTTTTTTTGCAATGCCAGCCATCATGATGGTTCGCTTCCACTTCCAACTTTGCCAAAAAAAAAAGACAAAAAAAAAATAAAAAAACATCGCATGCTTATTACAAATTTACAAGAAGATACAATTCATATAACACCTCCCCATTTGCAGGATTTTGGTCCCCAAAATATAGACCATTAAGGAGACGAAATCACAAGGCCTCAATTTTCCTCTTCATATCCACGATTCCATTATTGATGAAGGTTTCATGTTTCTTTCTTCTCTACCCTTATTTTGTTGCTAGAGGAGTAATTTTCTCTCTCTCTTGGTGTGCTTTGACAAAGTAGGCCTTGTCACCCTTGAACAAGTGGTGTTTTTTTTCTCTCTTGTAGAAGGTATTATCCATATCCCACATGTATGGGCTACCAAACATCACTCCACAAGCATCCAATGGTATAACTTCACTTTCTACTTCATCAATATAGCTAGCACTAATTTAGAAAACTTGATTTTACACCTCCAAGTGATTCTCATAACATATTTCCCTTGCAATCATTCTAGGGAACTTGGATGCACTATATCTTAAGTTTCTAGACCATGCTCATCAACTAATATTTCGGAAACTAGATTTCATTAAGAACAACTATCAAACAGAGCATTTACCTTGTGATTCTTCACTTAAAATTTGATTCGGAATAGTTCATGTTTATCTCCACTCACCTTTGGCTGATGTAATGTGGTGCAAAACATGGCTTCTTCCAGATAATAGGTTCTTTCTACTACATATTCTTATGTCTTGGTAGTTTCCTTTGCTTTCCCCTTAGACTTTAACCACTTTGTATTTAGTTATGAATGAAGTTTTGAACACTTCTCTTCCATGTTCTCATCCACATCGCAATCTTTGTAATGCCTATTAGTATCCTTTTTTTCCGACTATGGATACCATCTTCTTATTTATTCTCTTGTTGGTCTCTTCTTAGCCCATGTGTTTCCCCTTCTTGGAATCTAACTCAATACAAAGAGCCTTCTTGCTCGCCTCATCTATGATTTTCACACTAAGAAGCTGCAATTGTCTTTGGATATGGTTGAAAAGTCCACCAAGGTAATTCACCACCATCCTTGGCTCATCCAAACAGATACCCAAACCGATGCCCTACCTCATTAACTCAAAACTGTATTCTTGCACTCGTGTTCCCTGTTCTTGTCGAAGGTTCTGCCACTTCACGAATTGCTCCTCTTCATAGCCTATAGGATAAAATTGTGACTTCAACAATGCCTTGAAGTCCTCCCATTTCATAATCATGGGCTTCTTTCCTATCCTTATTGTATTCACACAAATCTCCCACCACAATAGAGCATGTCTTATCATCTTCAAACAAGAAAATGAAATTTGTTATGTTTCTTGGATTTGATAAAGAAAAAAGTAAACTTCCATTTGTTTCAACCAACAATTCAATACTTTTGCATTAATTTTTCCATCATACATGGGTATTTCAATTTTTGCTTCAATTTTGAAAGGAATTTGGGAAGATGAAGAAAAAAAATGGTTTTTACCCAAATCATTGCACAACGGACCTTCTTGGTGTGCCTTATGTTCTTCATGCTTAGTCTCTACTGAGTTTTCTTCCCTATCTTTCTTCACCAATATTTGCATCACCAATTTTGGCATGTGTGACATTTTTCTCTAGCTGAGCAAACTTGACCTCTAGGTCTTCCTTGTCGTGCTTTTCATGAGGAATCCCCACCATTAATGGTACTCTAATTCTCTAAAGGTGTAGAAGCAATGATTGTACATTGTTTCTATATTGGTTATGTGTGTTTACCATGCAGATGTTCTCTAAGTCTTTAGAAAATACTCTGGTACCACATGATCAATAAATGGTAGGCCTATGGCCCATACATTTTGTCAATACAAATACTTTTGCAGAAAATAAATCTTGGTCTCTAGTTTTAAGATGATGCAAATACCTCTATTCTTCATAACTAACTCCAATGCCTCTATCCATGAGGTAACTAGCACAAACCCAACTAAAGGGGAAATATCATTCAAGACTTTTGGATTAAGAGGAAGGCTTCACTCTTTGGTCATGTTACATAGTAGGAACACCCATAAATAAATGAAAACATAAGGTAGTAGTTCAGAGATGAATTTCTCTTCAGTTAACTAAATTTATCTCGAGTTAACAAAGAAGACATTTCAATGGATTCTAGAGGCCAGGTTCTTTATGTCCATTTTATAGTTAACTCGCATAGTGTGCCACTGAATAATTCACAAATTGATTCCCACTATTTATTTGAGAAATCGTCTAAAGTCAATTACCTCTCTAAAAACATTCAAATGGATGATGAATAGGTTGTGGTGTAATAGCCACAGATTTACAAATTTCAAGTTGAAAGAGAAAAAAAAACATTGTCACTGAAGGTATTAAACCTACACATTGAGGTTCCACACTGGACAATGAAATTGGGTCACACAATTTCATTAGAATGGATTAAATGGAGCATACGACCCAACAAATTCCCTACGGCTTAAGGATGGAAATAGTCATTGAGTTACGAAGGAATAGGAATAGAATGACCTGAAAATTTTGAGAATGGTATATTTTTGGGCTAGGTGGTGGTGGGAATGGGAATGAAGGTATTTGTCTATGTGTGTATTTTTTCAATAAAATTTCCATAGTGAATTGAATGTGGGAATAAATGTTGTTAATGTGGTAAAAGAAGGAATTCACGGAGGAAATGATGAAGGTATCATCAACAAACCATGACAAACCAAAACCAACACTTGGGCTTTAGATGGAAGTTGTTTAAGGCTAAATCCTCAAAATGTTCCATAAAAGTGTTGTCAACCACTAGAGATAAGGATGACCACATGGTCGTAATTTATGTTTGTTAATAGCATTTTCCTTTAAAGGTGAAGAAAGTGTAGGTGGGGCATATTTTAATTAGGTTAAGCGTTTATGAGTCAACAAGATTGGAAATAAGGTCAATGGATAATTTAGGAATAGGTGTTTTGGTGAATAAGGAGACAACATCAAAACTAGTCATGATATCTTGTTCTTCAAAGTGAAGATTTTTAGTTTTTTGGATGAATTCAAAGGAATCTTTAATAAACGAAAGAATTTTCCAATGAATGATTGAAGTTTATCAACAAGGAAATGAGCTAAGGAATAAGTGGGGGATCCTATAGCACTTACTATGCATCTAAGAGGGATGTTTTTTTGTCAATTTTGGGTTGCCCATAGATTTCAAGGTTTGAGGGTTATGAGGAATAAGATGTTTTTGAATGGAAGGGTCCAGTGAGGAAGATTCAATTTGGTGACTAAGTTAGTAATAGCATTGGTAAGATTCTTGGAGTGAGGTTTATACATAGAAGATCAAATTTGCATTGTTATTGTATGTTTATTTTTCCTTTATACCTCTCCATCCATTTTTAGAATATTTTAATAATACTTCAAAATGGCTATTAAAATTTATGTCGTATATAATCTAAAGTATAGCACACCATTTTCTATCATTCTCACAACTTTATAATTTTCCCAATGATGAATAGAGTGTCCACTCAAAACATTAGACGTGTCAAAACTATTACACAATTCAAACTCGAGAGAATTTAAACATTTAGATTAATATAAAGCTATGCTTGTGTGTGTGTGTGTGTGAACAGTATACAAACACTAATTAAGTATCAAATGTCTTCTTGTGTGAGCTTTAGAGAATCTTTCAATACAATTGATATCTACACATGATAAAAATAAAATATATGAAAATAAAAAATAAAAACTTGTATTTTAAAAATAAAATATATAAAAATGTAAAAATGCATTAACTTTAGAATAGTAAAAAAAATCATTGATACATATTCAATTAAAAAAAATGTTAGGAAATCATTTCAAACAACTTAAAAGAATGCAATCCAACATATGCTCATCTAGGTTATTTATTACAAAGTATTATCAAAAGAATTAGTGAGACATTAATTTATAATAAATTTATTTATTATAAAGTACTATGAATTTAGTTTTAGTGGATGTTAATCATCATCATTACTATAATCCATACAACCTAAATAATAAAAATTAATAAAACTAGTAAAGAACAACAAGGCTCTAAGCCATTACAACAATATACTTATTATGGATAGGGAAGATAACAACCATTCCTCCCAACCACCCGAATTAAAACCAATTAACAAACATGAGCATTCTCTTTACAAGTACTATTGCATGCATTTAAAGTAAACATAGACTTGTATCTATATTTATGAGTATTGCTTAAAACATTTATAAGAATTCATAAATATAGAAATAAAAAGAAGCAAAATTATTATGAATCGGCTTCCATAAAAAATTGTTTATTTAAAATAAAAATAAATTATTAATAATAGATAAAATTATTTTAAAAATATTAATCATCCTAAATGTGTGAAATCATCCACATCAATCATTATAAAATAAAATAAAAATATTTTAAAATTAATAATTTAAATAAAATCCAATGTAATTAACCATGTGAAATCATTCACATTAATCATTGTAAAATAAAATATAAATATAAATTATATGATTTGTTAAAATTATTTTAAAATAATAGTTATATTAAAATCCAAATTAATTAATTATGTGAAATCATCCACATTAATCATTGTAAAATAAAATATAAATTGTAAATAAAATAAAAAATTGTATTATGAATTGTAATTAACTATGTACAATTATTATAATTAGCAATAGTTACATTAACATTAACATTAATATTAATATGTTGATAGGGGTATATTTAAAGTATATTATAAAAAGAAATAAATGTTGTATTAGATTTTTGGATATAAAATATGTATGGAGTTTTTGAAATGTTCAAAGTTTCGAGTGGATTATCCACCCATCATCAAGGATTGTTGAAACAATGAGGATTGAAAATAGAAATGAGGAAAGGACTATAAAGACTAAAATTGATGTGAATGTTGGGGAAAATAATTAAGGTATAACAAGATAAATAATTAAAAAGTAAAAGTATAAATTAATTATAAGGTGAGTGGGAAGTAATGATGAAAAGATCCAAATAATAATACTAATAGTATAATAGGTTAAGTAATGACTCTTGAAATAATAATCAAATAATCGAACAATTAAAGGTTAAGATATTAATGACAAGGATAAGGATCAATAATAATTATAATTAATTAAAAATAATCAAAGTTTCAAGGTCAAACAATTGAATAATTAAAGGTTTATATACTTATGACGAAATTAAGAAATGATCAATATTAAGTAGAGTTAATAAAAATATAATCAAATGTTCAAGAATAATTATAGTATAATTAGCCAAGGATTCAATTAGAGAATAAAAAAGGGGGGGGCTTTAGATTCATGAAAAAAAAAAACTACATATATTTAAGATTAGAGAATTGAAGAAGAGGGAGATTTAAAATAAGAGGATCAAGGGAATTGAAAATAGTAGAGGAGAGGAGGAGAGGGAAAGGGAAAGAGAAAGGGAAAGGAAGGAGAAACAATCTAGGTTTGATGCCTAGGGCAATGAATGATGGACTTCCACGATTTCCTGAGTTTGTATCCATCATTGCGGTTAAAATTGTTTTGATGTTTTTCAATCTCCAAAGCTTCGTAGATAAAACAAGATGGGTAATAGGGGTTGAGGACAGAATTTTGGTTTGATCAAAAAATATAAAGTGTTTAGATTTAGAAGAATGTTCAGCAATAGCTGATTTAGAGATGTGATTTTGGGTTGTGTCAACTATGTGCTCTTTGAGACAGGCTTTGAAGGATCTGCCAATTTAGCCAATGTATGATCTGTCACAGGAGCAAGGAATTTGGTAAACTCCTTGGTCAAGCATTGGGTTAGATTTATCCTTGGTAGATCTGAAAGACTATTTTAGGGTTTTGAAGGGCTTGAAGACTGTTTTGATATTCGTTTCAATGAGAATTTTGGATATGAGATAAATTTTATCATTTATAGTCCTCTCCTTAGCACTCTTTTCAATCCTCATTGCTTCAACAATCCTCGATGATAGGTGGAGTGTCCACTCAAAACATTGGACACTTCAAAAACTCCATACATAGTTTATATCCAGAAATCTAATACAACATTATGAAGAATTGTGAAAACATGCATACTCTCAAGGAAACAAATATTAATGTGTTAAATATAGGTCTATCACTTATACGAACACACTAATATTATTAATGTGCTTAATGTTAGTAACTAAGAGGGATATATTTATATATTATTTATAATATATTTAAATATTATCTGTAATATATTAATACGAAGAAAAAAATGATAAATAATTACTTCTTCTTCTTCTTTTGTTGATTATCATTATCTAATTTTAATAATATAAATAATTACTACCATAGCATAAATAATTATATTATGTTTTACTAAAAATATGAAAAATATTCATATGATTTTCTATATAGTATAACATAGTGTTGGTTGTGGAGCCTAATTATCTTCCTGATTTAGAGGTCTTTTACTTTCAGCCGTGTTTATACCCCATGAAGTATTTACACCCCAGAAGTATGTACACTCTTCCATGCGGGGGAGTGCAGAGGGGGGGTACCCCCTCTGTGGGGTCCGAGGGGGCTATCCCCCTGGCTGGGGGGGTCTGGGGGAAAGCGGGCCCCTAGTGGGGGTTCGGGGGCAGTGTCCCCCGATGGGGGTTCGGGGGCAAAGCCCCCGAAGCAAAAATTGTCTTGTAAAAGTATATTGTAATTTCATTGTAAATCTGGACCATTCATTATAAGGTCGCAAATCTAACGATAGAGATTATGTTAGGGTTTTTTGCCCGAGAAGGCAACCCTCTTTTATGAGGGAAATGTATTGCGGTTATGGAGGTTGGCAAGTATTGTATTCTGAGAGAGGAGACTGTGAGAGAAAGAAGAGGAAGTTACAGCGGGTTTTGTTGTAGGTTGTATCCCTTCATTTTGTTGGATAATAATAAAGAAAGGACTGGCAATTTCTCTGGTGAACGTAGCCCACACTGGGTGAACCACGTAAATCTGTGTCTCTTTTGTATTGTGTATCTTCTGTGTTTTATTTCCGCATTTGTTTTATTTTATTGCTCCGCGGTCCTGTTTTTTCTAACACATAGTGTTACTATGTTGTAAAAATAATAATAATATAAATCAAAACTCTAAATTAGATTTAATAGGAAATAGTTCATTAAAATAAAGAAGAATGATTGTTAAAATTATTTTTAAATAACAGTTCAAATAAAATCCAATGTAATTAACTATGTGAAATCATTTATGTCACACCCCAAAGAATCATGCCCAAGTCCAACCTTGGCATCTCGTGGACGCGTAGCACCGCGACGGTTCTCACTTGGAAGCTTGGCTCAACCAAGGATACTTTACCTAGACTATGCCTCTTCACCTAGAGCATACCCATACTTTGTTCTAGGCTACAAACAAGTCGCATCCTTACTCTATGCAACTCAGTTGTATACTTAGACCTTTGTTAACATTCTTTAACACTTAGTCAATTTGGAATACAACAAAAAACATGTGAAACACAAGAGACAAATATAGTGTGAGCATCACCAATAGAGCCTAATACCCAACTTCGTTTATTTATATTGCAAAACAGAAACAAATATTTACAAAGAGGGTGTTATTGTCCCAATTACATAGATGGGAAGATTCTCATGACCCTGTCTTATACATTAAAATTGACCAGACTTGTGGTTCTGTCACACCAATACTTCTCCTTGTCATTCCTCCTTGCCTCAACCTGAGTTACACCCCACTTGTGCACCTAGCCTCGGAGTTCCATGTCCCTTGCCTTCACTTCTTTCTTAATGCAATCATTTGTTTGTGCACCCTTTCTCTTGTAAGGAATCCAATGGTCACTTGTGAGAGACATCGTGTCTTTTGGGTGTGTCACGCCCCTTCATGAATCGTCACACTCAATCAATCGTCGCACCCCTCCATGGACCTAGTGTGCCAAAACAAGCCCATTCTCCCATCAATCATCACATATCTTGGACCGACGTGCACCATTTACCTCATGCTCTTCCTTGTGTTGATCGTTGTGACTCTATGTGAGTGTGTCGATGGGGTCATCCAACCTCTCTGGTGCACCCATTCTTCCAAGGGCAGACGGGTCCACTACTTGGGTGTGCTCCCAAGTATCTTTGCCTTTGCCCAAATGAAACCCAAGTATCTATCGTATGTCACAAGGGAAGAAGGGTGTGTGCCCCCTTGGGCTCCCACATCACCATCGTGCCCCAAGGTGCTCCTTCCCATGCCCTTAATAAAATTTATTTCCCAACCGTTCACTTCCCCCTTGTGCTCTTCAACTATTCTGTCGCCAAATCTTCCCAAGGAGTGCATGCACTCGGTGGGTGTCCCAAAAGGCCTTACATCCTCCCCCACTAAACTTGTTGTCATCCTGGAAGCTTTCGTACCACTTGCAATCCATAGAGACATCTGTCAAACTTCTGAATCATGTCCTCATATTTCCACAAGGACTCATATCTCTCCCAAGTGTTCTCTTCATCGGGTTTGTCCTTCCAATGGATGAAGTAATCATTCACTTGACCTCTATGGTACCCCATCCCAAGATGCGATGTGCCAAAATCTTATCTACCTCCAACTCTAGATTATCTGCAACCATGGTTGGTGCTCTAGATGGCTCAACTCAACTTAGCTTAACTTGAGTAAGACCAATTCTCCTACTTGGAATTTTGCATCACGCTTGCTATGATTTATCCATTGCTTCATTATGTATGTTGCATTAGTTAAGTGTGTGTGAGCTATTTCCAACCGATCTTGCCAACTCTTCATGAAACCCACAGCTAATGGATTCATCCCATAATAGCCTTGGGTCACAAAATGAGGATTTGTGAGTTGTTGTATGTTCATCAACTCAAATGGACTACATCCCATCACCAAAATATTCTATAGATTGTAGTTGAACCAGTCAGCGTCCAACAAGTTTGGCCAATTTATCTGATCCACCTGTACATAGTGTCATAAGTAGTACTCCAGAAGTGCATTAATTAATTCGGTCTTCCCATCTATCTGTGGATGGTAGGATGAACTCTTTAACAACTTTGTCCCCATGATCTTGAACAATGTTGTCCAAAATTTACTCGTGAACCTTGCATTCCTATCAGACACAATGTTCAAAGGAAGACCCTGATACTTCATGTGCTTGAAAAACAACTTCGCAACTTCTTCAGCGTTGCAAGGCTTCTTCGTTGCAACAAACACAACATACTTGGAGAATCGATCTACCATGTCCAAAACTTGTTGTATCCCTGCACCATTGGAAGCTATGTGATGAATTCCATCGACACACTCGTCCGTGATCTCTTTGGAATTGGTAAAGGTTACAATAGCCTTTCTCTCATTCTGGTGTTTGTCTTATCTTGCTGACATATAAGGCAAGTGTGAACGTACTCCTCCACATCATGCTTCATCCTCTCCCAAAAGTATCCTCACTCCAACAACACCATCGTTCTCTGTTGTCCTAGGTGGCCAGCCCAGGGAGAATCGTGATGTTCCTTCACAAGTTCCCTCCTGATGTTAGACCACTTTGGGACACAAATTCACTCCCCAAAGTACAACAGTCCATCGCATAGCCAAAAATTTTGTGTTTTTCCATCCTTCACCTGAGTCATGATGTTCTTCATTGTGTGATCATGCTCTAACCCTTCCTTGATTCTTTCACGCAACTCTTCCAAGACATGAATTTGACTACCCCCTTATGTAGGAAACTAATCCTCCTCCTCTAGAATAGTGAGTTGTGTCTTTCTACTCAAGGAATCCACAATAGTGTTTAACCCCCTGGCCTATACTGAATGTTCATGTGAAAGTCTAAGAGGAAGTCTTGCCACCTTGACTACTTGGGTGACAACTTCAGCTATGTTGCAAATTAACTTGTCACAACATTATCTTTCTTCACAATAAACATATTTCCCATCAAGTATTGTCTCCAAGTCTGCAAATAATGTACCATTGCAATCATCTCCTTCTCATAAACGACATATCTTCATTCATGATATTGGAGCTTTCTTCTCTCAAAGGTAATTGGATGTCCCTCTTACGTTAAAATCACTCCAATGGAAGAGTCTGATGTGTCCATCTGCACTTCCAACGATTTCTCAAAGTTTGGCAGCTTCAACATGGGAGAAGTGACAATCCTGTGTTTAATCTCTTCAAACACAAACTTGCTCATCTTTGTTTAATTCCATTCTTTCTCCTTTTTCAACAATGCAGCCAGTGGTGCAACAATATTGGAGTAGCCCTCTATGAACTTGTGATAGTAGTTGGTTAGTCCAAGGAAGACTCTTATGCATCCTTGGCCAATCTGATGCCCCAAGAACGATATCTTAGTCTTCCCAACAACACAGTTGGATTTCTTCAAGAACAATTGGTTCCATCGCAGTGCCTCATAGACATGTGCCAAATGTTTCTTTCTCTCCTCCATACTTTCATTGTACACTACAATGTCATCCAAATACACCACATTGAACTTGTCCAAAAAATACTGCAACACGTCATTCATCAATGTGCAGAAGATTGCAGGGGAATTGTACAACTCAAAAGGCATCACTATGAACTCATAACTCCCATACCTTGTCACCATGGTTGTCTTCACCTCATATCCTTCTACAATTCACACCTGATAATACCCATGTCGCAATTCAAGCTTTGAAAATTCCTTGGCCTTGGCCAACTTGTCAAAGCAATCAATAGCTAAAGGCAACAAGTATCGGTTCTTCACAATTTGTTTATTCAATGCTCGATAGTCCAAACACATCCTCAACTCTAAAGTGTCCTTCTTCTTCTAAAAGAGAACTAGGGTTCCATATGGGGACTTGGACGAATGAATGAAGCTAGCATTAATTAATTATTTCAATTATCTCTTCTACTCTTCCAACTGAAGCCTAGACAATTGGTAGGGAGCTCTTGCCAGTGGCTACAAACCAGAATCTATCTCTATATGGTGGTCAACAGTGTGTCGCAGTGGGAGCACTTTCGACAACTTATTCAGAATTATGTCCATACAATCACCCAACAAGTCAATGAGCTCAGGTGGAAAAGGCGTCCCCACTCCATCCTCTTGAGCTTCTCCAACAATTCCCACATAAATCTGTGATCCATTCTATCTTGTTTCTCTCTTCATACTCAATGCAGACACAAGTTGCACCTTTCCACCAAACTTTATTGTGGTTGTGCACACAACCCAAGCCTTATATTCACCAAGTATAACCATATTTTCCATCCATGGAATGAGGATCAGATGTGTCCTCCTTAGGAACTCCTGCCCAAGAATCACCTCAAATTTATCCATAGGAATCATCGTGAAGTTAGCCTAACCTTCCCACTTGTCAAGTTGAATGTGAACTAAGGAGGAAACACCAGTTGTTTCCTTAAACTTAGAGTTCACTACTTTCACCGCAGATCTGTACGAGGAGACTCCAATCCCCAGCTCCTTCGCTACCTCAGTCTTTAGAAAGTTGTGCGAGGTACCTAAGTCAACCATAGTTTGTATTGTTCTTCCATTGATAACCAGATCCACAAAACACAACTGATGGTCTTGGATGCTAAGCTTTCCACCCAATGCACCAACCCTTCGCAACTTGTTGAGCATTGAGCCTTTCCACTCTTTATTTGTTAAGTGAAAAAGAGAAACAGAATCACAATACGACATACATATATTGTACTCAAATTTTGTAGACTATGTAGGAGCACCCCTTGGTCCACCACTTGGTTCCAAGGTGCTTCATTGCAAGTCCCTGCAGATCCTAGTTCGCTGCACAAACCAAGTATCTTCTACCTCGGGTCACAGTAGGATACTTGAATCGACCTACCTTGAGTCATCTGCAGCCTTCTTCCATCGCATGACTTCATCCAACTCTGTCCAAGGAGTCGCACCAATCTAGGTCATCCCACTCTCTGACTGTGTGAATCATGTCATATTGTGCATTGTGTCTCTGCAAAAATCTTCATTTTGAAACTACTTTTATACCATCTTTCATGCCCCCATGAGTTATGCCCTAGTCCAACCTTGGCATCTCATGGATTTGTGGCACCGTGGCAATTCTCCCTTGGCAGCTTGGCTCAACCAAGGATACTTCACCCGAACTACGCCTCTTCACCTAAAGCATACCCATACTATGTTATAGGCTATGGATGAGTCACATCCTTAATCTATGCAAATCAGTTGTATACTTAGACGTTTGTTAACATTCTTTAACACTTAGTCAATTTGGTATACAACAAAAAACATGTGAAACTCAAGAGGCAAATATAGTGTGGGCGACACCAGCAGTGCCTAGTGTTAGAATAATAGGTGTGCTCATTTCACCGTAGACAATATAGCAATATTGTCTCCCAACCATAGGCACAAAGGCCACCCCTGAACACCTTAACCTTGACAGACAGAAAAATTATGGAAGCAAACCCTAGAACCAATAGCCAACCAACGTAGCATACCTCTCTCCAAATCTAGTGTACCAAGCAGAAAGTCCAAACCATAACCAGGCAGAAATTCCAACCATAACCAAAGACCAAATCACCACTACAGCAGTTGCAACTCTCCTCCCGTCATGGGCACCACTTTTCCTTGTGCAGTTGTGAGAGTGAGTGTGTCAAATGAGCTCTAGCACCCTCTTATTTATAGTCCTCCAAGTGACCTAACTGGGTCAACTTCTACTTCTAGAGGATAATAATTTAATATAAATTATTATCTTGATTTGACTTATCTTCTAAGGTGATTTCCTTACCTTCTAGGGTTTCTCTTGCTTCCCGGAATATTCTAGACTCGTCAAAGGTTACACGTAGATGTTAATACCTCTCGCAGCTATTGTAATATCAACACTCCCTCCTAGCTAGGGAGGTATTAAAGGAAATGTTCTTGAGCACAAACAAATCATTCAACCAGTAGCATCATCATAACCACACAGGCTATCTCATGATCAAATCATGAGCACCATCATCACTATCCAACTAGATAGTCTCTATGGAAATCAAAACAATTCCATCCAATAGAACACAACTATGTCTATTCATAGTAGTATACAACTACTAGTGGTACACAACCACTCGTAGTAGAACACGGCTACTAACTAGTGACACATAGTCACTACTAGTGGATCACATCCACCACAATAGCATACAGCTACTTTCCAAAGACATACAGTCTCCACAACAATCATATCATATTATATCAACAATGTCATGATACAAACTGAATCATCTGGGCCACTCTTCCACTCACATCTGTGAGATATGGAAGAGCATCTTCCCTCGGAAAGTTAAAAATCATCCATGGGATGTCTAGACTATTATTCTCAAATATAGAAGAATAATTGACCCTGATTTCTGAACCTGTACCATTCAACCTAACTGGCCCATTCTTCTGGTACGATTCACAGTGCCACCTGGAGAGAATGAGTCTGACCTAGGGAATGATTGTCCCCGATTGTTGAACCTGGACCATTCAACCTAATTGGTCCATTCTTCTAACACGATTCATAGTGAAACCTAGAGAGAATAAGTCTACCCTAGGGAATGATTGTCCATGATTGTTGAACCTGGACCATTCAACCTAACTGGGCCATTCTTCTGGCACGATTCACAATGCAACCTAGAGAGAATGAGTCTTCCTTAGGGAATGATTGTTTGGACCATTTCCTACATAAATGATTATCCTTCACCAACCTCCTACATTGATCCATTCTTCGAAACTTCTCACAATTGTGAACTTTGAAAGAATGACTTCCCAAAGAAGCGGACCATTATGCTTGACCACTTCTCAGAGTGACTGCCAAGGAGAATGACTATCCTAGACCATTCCCCCACACTAACCACAAGGGGAATCATTGTCTATGGTACATCAGAAATTTCTCGGACCATGATTGTCTGTTCTTGACCATTTTCCGAACTAGAAAATGACTTTCCATCATAAATCTTGGATCACTTTCTGGACTGGAAAGTGGCTACCCAACCCGGACCATTTTCCAAACTGGAAAATGATTGTCCATATATCAATAACATATCAATGCTCCCTCCCAAAATGGGGAGAAATCACTTCCCTTTCCAATAAGGAAGTCATGTCCATGAGTCCCATCTTGTCCCTTAAGTACGCAAACTTTTCATCTTGGATAGAGGCTTTACCAAAATATTTGTTATCTGCTCATCAGTGGAGATATACTTAAGAACTACTTCTCCCTTATGGAATTTATCACGTAGAAAATAATGCTTGATCTCAATGTTCTTCGACCTGTCATGGAATACCAGGTTCTCTGAGAGCTTTACACAACTCTAGTTATCACAATATATCATAGTCGAATCCAGCACCTGATCCAACAGTCCAGAAACCAGCTTACAAAGCCACACTAATTTCGTATAAGCATCACAAGATGCAATATATTTTTCTTCTACAGTGCTGAGTGCAACAGAATTCTATTTTCTACTAGCCCATGATATCGTGGAAAATATCAAACTGAAACATATCCAAGAAGTACGTATTTTGTTATCTGCACTCCCTTCCCAATATGAATCGATAAATCCATGCAATTGTATATCATAACTCAAACGTCCCATGAAGATATTTCAAGGCATGCTTTGTAATTATTCAAGTCTCATGGCTAGGTTCCACTTGGAACTAGCTCAACATGTTTACAGCAAAGCAAATTTTTGGCCTAGTATTCATTGAATACATCAAGGAGCCACTCAATTACCAGTACATGGATGGGTCTATTGGATCAGATTCTGTCAACTTCTTCATATCTTTCATCATGGGATTTTGTCATGGATTTGCAATCCATCATCCCGGACTTCTAAATAACCATTTTGATACACTTCCTTTGTGATAGGAATTTTTCACCACGTTTTTGTTGTACATGAGAGGGTCTGCACTAGGTTGCTTGAATCCATACAAGGTCTTCTTCTATATGCATATATGGGTCTCTTTCTAGTATACATCAAAACCTCGAGGTTTCTCTACATATGCTTCTTCTTCAATTACTTTGTTGAGAAGAATAATCTTTACATCCATCTAATGTAAACTCCAACCCATGGATACTACAAGAGATATAATGGCTCACCTAGAGGTGTATCTGGTTACTGGAACAAGCTATCATCATAGTCTTCTCCCTCTTTCTAGGAGAACCCTCTAGTTCTAAAAATCGCATTGTATTTATCAATGCTTCCATTCATAATTTCTTACATACATTGTTCTTCATCACAGCCTCCTTCCATTCATTATGTTTGACTGCTTCTAGTGGGTTCAAATCATGTTGGTAGTCTTATGATTCTCAGTATGATAACTGGTTCAATTGGTTGTTCTAACTTTTCTTTATTTGTTGGAATCTTCATGTTGTTCCTCATGTTTCTCTTCAATGTTGGAGTCCATGGAATCTTCTATAGATTATATGCCCTTCCTTTCTCAAGGTTCTAACTTCTTATTTTTGTCATGGGAACATAAATGTAGATGGACAACCAAGGATATTCAGGGCTTATTTTCGAATAATGCTTCTTCTAGAATCAAACTAAACACATTCTGCTTATCATGGCTTCTACTTCTAATGAAGAACATGGAAATATAATTCATAGTCTTCACGGGTTCTTTAATGGATCACATCATTGAGGATTATATCCCTCATAATCCCAGCTTCATGCATGAATGATAAATATGCATGCTCTTCTTTTGGAATTCTACAATCATCTCCCTCCATATGAGAGAGTCCATGCTTCCATCTACATCCTTATTGCTTTCTGTAAAGTGTCACAAGTCTATTCTAGTTTCATCTTGATTACTGACTTCTTTATGGTCTAATTCCTTTAGGGTATCTTCAAGTTCGTTTCTGATTGCGGCACATCTGACAGTTGTTACTTATATACAATTTTAATAGCTTCCACAGGGATTGTCACCAAAGGTAATCAACGTGCTTCATACTTTTTCAAATACATTACTAGTAGTCATTGTAATGGCAATCCTTATCTTGTTCTTCTCCCATAGGTATTGTTTCATTGACATTGACCAT
>WSFP011379979.1:0-29758 GCA_009831015.1 Picea engelmannii | reverse complement strand
AAATAAATGATGATGTCAAGCATTTACTGAACAGATTGTTGATTGAATATACTGTAGGCTTGGTCATTTTGATAGATATTGATGAATTGGTGATCTTTCAAAGGCTAATTAGCAAAACATTGACCTCATCTTATCTATTACTTTGCTTATTGAATAAAATCAGATAGTTAAGAAGTACTAACCCTTTGAATTATAGCCTGCAAATATACATATTGTGTTTATCTTGTTCCGGGCAGGTGTTTTCAACAAGGACTTCACTTCTTTATTGGCTGATTAGCCGGACTATCTGATACTAGTGGTAACATGCGAGGAGGGAAATCTTGACACTTGACCTTGTATCCTTTGCCTCTTCAAACCCCAGGTTACCGGGGACGTCTCCAGTGGGCTAAACTCCCTAAACAGAAAGAACCTCCCCATCGAGGTGACATTGGGTGGGGAAGGTTCATGTTACACCAGCTTGTCCACTATCCTATATCCTGAGACCTAAAATACAAACTGCGCGATAACAGGCCACAACATTATCCTCCCTTGGGACAAAAGAAATGTTGAAAGCTGAGAAGAAATTCTCAATCAGGTCTCATACCTCATTCCTGTAATTTCTGAGCCGAGGATGCTTGGCCTGATAGACATTCCTGACTTGTTGGATTATCAATTCCGCATCTCCGAACACTGCCATCTCCCTTATTCCCATTTCTTTCGCGGCTTTCATACCTAGAACAAGAGCTTCATACTCTGCCACATTGTTGGTGGTTTCAAATTCCAACTTGTATGACAGGGATATGGTCTCTTGAGAAGGTGACATGAAAACCACTCCAGCGCCAGCACCTTCGCCAGAAGAAGCTCTGTCGAAAAACATTTTCCAAATGGAGATGTTTGGAGGAGGTGTCCCATGATCAAATAAGGGTTTCTTTTTTATTTGGAAAGGGGCTTCCGGAGCATCGGTGATCTGCAATAAACTAGACCCCAAATCAATGTCTAGTGCAAAGATGGGATGATTAGTGGGGTTTGCTTCATCACTGACAATATAGGTTAGTTGGGATTTTCTGTACAACCTCTTTTGTTCCCCTCCAAAGAATGGAATAGTAGCATATGTGAGATCCATATGTAATGTTCCTCCAAGCTTTTTAATCCAAGATCTTGACAACAACATGCCCAACTTGGGAGGAACGTCGGCCACTACAATGTCCATGACTACACTCTTCATTGGCAGCTGAAACAGAGAGACCGCCAAGTCTTTGATGACTCCAAGACATTTCACCCTCCTTGAATCAAAAGAGTACAAATCATGATAAGCCTTTGTCACTTCCAGTCCCAATTCTTCCATGACTATTTTGGGCATAAGGTTATGGGAAGCCCCTGAATCCATGAGGCAGTTATGCAACACTTTATCATGTATGTTCAGGGATGTGTAGAAAGGAGGGGACGAATCATCTCTATCTTCTACCATGGGACCTAGGACGACTGCTGGCTTTTCATCTTGGAGATTTATTGAGTCCGTGGAAGGCTGGGGGGGCTCAGATTGTAGCAGCTTGGAGAGGGACCTTTTGCAATCTTGATTTTTCACTAGTTCGGATAGGGTTACAGGAATTTTAATCTTCTGAATCTCATGCTCAAAACTAAAGGAGGAGAGAGACTTAGGAGCTTCCCTTACCTCAGAGACAAGTTCCTTGGTTGTTGGCGAAGCATTCTAAGTTTTCTTTTCTTTAGTAGTGGTTTTTGCAGCTTTAGTAGGCCTTTCTGCTATGAGGGGCTGATCCTGGCTATCAAAATTCCCTTCTTTCCTTTTTGACCTGAGATTGTATCTGTTAGGAGTGTTGCTGGCCTTTTCCCCTTTACTCAACTCGTTGATTTGAGTGTCGATAAGGGATTCTTCATATGCAGATTGAGTCAAATGAAGAAACGAGGAAGTTTCCTTGATGCAGTGGATCTCAGGGTTGAGTTCATCCACCTCCTCCCCTTCTTCATGAGCAACCAGGCTATTATGGAGAGGGGTCTGAATCCTCTGATCCTCCCTGTCTCTGCTTCTTTGTTCCTTTGGAAAAGTCTGTGGCATATTGTTACCAGGCCTCCTGAAACCTCTGGTATCTGTATTCTAGGGGTTTATGTACGTGGGCTTCCCCTCTAATTGCCACTTCTCCATCCTAGCCGAAAGGGATTTCAGTACTTTAGCTACCTCATCCGTCTGAAGGGGAAGGGGAGAGGAATAAGATGGGGAGGCCTCTGTTATTCTCCTGGATATGTCTATGTCAGCCTTATTCCTGAGTCGGTCAACAACCAATATGTTAGACTCTACTTCCACGACTTCATCCTGCATGTGAGCTAGAGTGGTGGCTCTCATTTCCCTCAACAGGAGGTAGAATCCAGGATCAAAAGCGCTAGCATAAGTGATCTTTGCAGAGGCTTCAGAGGGCTTTATCTCGGTGGGGATATTATTGTACATTTTATTAAATATTTTGGAGAAGTCAGAGACAGACTCTCCTTCCTTTCTCTTCAAAGACCCAAACTCAATCATGTAGTACATGAAGTCCTTTTTGTCTCCCCATTGTCTCAAAAAGGCACTATACAAAGCCTCAATCCCATCAATAGATCCAGGAGGCAGGGCCCTGAACAATTTTGTAGCCTCACCTTCAAGACTATGGATGAAAGTCCTCATCCATACATCTGCATGCATGATAACATGATCGTCTGAAAAACTGTAGAAGGCTTCTAGGTGTTCTTCTGCAGTTATGTCCCCCTTGCCTGTAAACTTGGGCAGCTGCTTGAGGTAACCATCTGTTGGAAGGGCATTGAGAGGCCAAGGTAGCACAAGGGGAGCATACCTAGCAGCTATAATAGCCTCCATTCTGGTCATAGGGGGATTTTCTCCTACCATAGGGATATTAGGTGGAGGAGAACTCAGAGGGGAAGGGGCTTGAAAAGGGGATACTGGGAATGAGCTTCCAGGAAACAATGGGGGATTTAGGGAGAAGGCTAACGGGCTTGAGTCAACAGATGCTTCTCTCTGTGCAGAAGTGACAACAGTAACAAGAGGAGGAGTGGTGAAGCTAGGAGTGGGGAAGTCTGTTGTGGTCCTGGGTCCACGCCAAGGTACAACTTCAGGGGAAAGGGGAGTGACAAGGATTTCTTCCTCCAATCCCAGACCGGGAGGGGAAAACTCAGCAAGAACACTCCCGAAATTCAGGAAACATGAAACTTTAGAAAAAGGTATGCTAGGAAGATGAGGAGAAGAAAATGGAGTTTCTACAGAAGGAGATGGCGGATTACCTGGTTTGGCGGTGGAAGTTTCTCCTTCAAAGGCCCTTCCTTTTCTGAAAATCACCTCCGGATCAGCTACAGGTGTAGCTAGAGGCAACTGTGGATGGGACCGTGTGTGTCTACCTCTAAAAGCCACAACTAAAACAGTAGGTTTGTTCCAGTGGAGTCATCACAATGGAGTCACCAGGTGCACAGTATAAATCTTCAAAGGCTCTGATGCTTGATGCACCTTCAGAATCAGAGGCTCAATGTTGTTCAATCTTGGGGAAAATTTTCAACTTCGTCCCTGGCAACGGTGCCTTAAATGTTGGCGTTGGAAGTCACTCCTGGATTGCAGCAGGAGGAGAGCCTGATGCCCATCAGTTTTATGTCACAATTTGTTTTAAAGGGGTGATCAGATGGATAGAGACTCAAGAAAATATCACTCGAACTCAGAAAACTGGGCTTGGTATGTAGAAAAACAAAGGAGGCCTTGATCTAACTTCCGTCAGTGAGTTGATTGTAAAATGAGCAGATGGAAGACTTAGTGGGATGAGTGAGGAAGATTGCTTTGGGCATCAGGCCTTTCAGCAGGTTGAGGAGGAAAAACTCAGAATACAAGATCCTCTTGGTTCGAAGTTTCGGGGAACTGAAGGGTGACTTGACTGGATCTTCCAATTCCAAATCATTCAGCGTTGAGAAAATACAAGAACTGATTAGAAACAATACAACTATTACAGTGATCCAACATATATCATCCTATAACAGTGCAACTCGACTGGATCCTCCAATTTCGAGTTGTTCTAACACAATGTACATAGAGAGATGGAAAGGGGATGACATTCATAAGGCAAGAAGTCTCAAGCCAATACATAACCAGAGCAACCCGTGCTTCATCAAAACTTTACAATCAGGAGCCTAGCTCAACCATCAATACCCAAAAAAATGGAAAAAATGCCTACATATACTCCTCCACTTTCTCCTAGCAGAGGCGTCTCAGGACTTTCAAGGTGTGGCGTCTCCTACGTCACATCTAGCCTGAACTCCTTTGTCAAACGTCACCTTAACTTTGCATGGCCTTTGCAGGGGAGGTAACTGAAACATTAAAGGCTAAAATAGCGCGTGCAGACTCCTCTGGTCAGACGAGAACTCTACATGACTTCTTTGGAGAAAAACAATGTACAGGACCATCTCGGGAAGACTGCCTGCCGGAACCTCCATGCTTTTCATTTAATGAGTGAGTTGAGGTTTCAACTACCTCCATCCACCTTCATTTATTTTTAGCAAGGACCAAGATCGAGGTCGAGCTGAACTGGTCTCTAGAGAACGCGGTGATCCCTTCTGCAGCTAAACCCGACACTTCGGCCCTTTGCGTAGTTCTTTCTATTTCCCCCAAGTGACCGTGGGCTGTGACCCTGTGCCTATCTTCAAAGGTGCTTTCGGAATTTTGGGGTTCGGGGTTAGGAAGGAGCCGATCCTTTCTCTTCAAAGTCGCGATGGGCGAAATGTCGACATGGCCTGATCGGGCGCCACATGTCCATTTGGATGGACGGCTGCGATGATGTCGGTGTTTTGGGACCGATCTTATCATATGGTGCACTCTAGCACCTTTTCCCTAGGCATGTTCCTCTGTGACCAGGGTCCAAGACCGTGGGCCCAATTCCTGAGCGCTTTCGGTGCTTCACGTCTCGCAGATAGGAGGGAGCTGATCCTTTCTCTCCAAATTCGTGATGCGTGAAGAGGCGATAGAGCCTAATTGCGCACCATGTGTCCCTCTTTGATATGACGACCCTGATTCGACGGTATTGTGGGCCCAAACCTAGGACGCCTTCGGCGCTTCGCGTCTCGCAGCTGGGAGGAGGCTGATCCTCGTACTCCAAAGTCGCGATGCGCGAAGAGGCGATAGAGCCTAATCGTGCACCACATGTCCTTCTCTGATGGACAGTCCTGATCATCTCGACAATATTGTGGGCCCAAAACCCGGACGCCTTCGACACTTTGCGTCTCGGGGATCCCAATTGCAGAGAAAAAGCGTTTCAAGGTCGCGATGGGCGAAACTACGACAGAGCTCAATCGTGTGCCACGTGTTCCTCCGGGATGGACGGCCTGGATCATTTCAGTGAGATTGTGGGCCCGACACTGGGTGCCTTCAGCACTTTGCGTTTTGCGGCTGGGAGGAGGCTAATCCTCGTTCTTCAAAGTCGCAATGCACGAAGAGGCGATAGAGCCTAATCACGCACCACGTGCCCCTCCTTGATCGGATGGCCCAAAACACTTTCGACAATATTGTGGGCCCACATCTCAGACGCCTTCGGTACTTCGCGTCTCACGACTGGGAAGAGGCTGATCCTCGTTCTTCAAAGTCATAATGGGCGAAGTGGCGATAGAGCTCGATCGTGTGCCAAGTATTACTCTGGGATGGACGACTGAGATCCTTTTGGTGATATATAAGCGCTATCCGTTGCGCTAATCTTGGCGCAACTCTGTTAACCGCGATTACCTGCTGATCGTCGATCTTCTCTATAGATGGATCTTGATCGTTGACAACATAACTTCACCTGCTCACTTGATTGGTAACCAGAAACGATATTTTTCTGTGCTACGCTTCGGCGCTTGTCGTGCAGCCTGCAAACCTGGATACTCTTATGCTCAAGACAAGAATTGTTGCTAACAAGGGGCAGCACCACAAGGTCCACTTGAAGCTAGAGGTACATAGAGTGCCATATGCAAGGAAAGAAAGGGACACCGCATGAGTGTACACACCTCAACAAGTGGGGACATGTATATAATGTTATTTTTCTTTTGTAGGTCTTTGGTTTTTTGGTAGAAGTTTTTCATTGCTCTCAAGACCTCTTTGGGCGAGCATCTAGAAGCTTTATATTTTAAGCTTTTATCTTTTGCCAACTACCATTCCTCTGGGCCTTCAGCCCCTTCTTACCATGAAATGAGGTACATGCCCTTCTTGGGTCACTAAATCCAAAGGGCCTAGAAGAGGGAAATGTGATGGGAATGTGATGAGTGGAAAGTGATAAGCATGACCGAAAATGGTACGATGACCCCTCAAGGTGTTAGAATATAGAATATTGTGCTCGTTTTACTATTGACAATATCACTATTGTCACCCAACCATAGGCCGAATACACCCTCCGAGCACCTTGACCTTGATAGAGAAGAGAATACTGGTAGCAATCCAATATCCAGGAGAGGCTAATGCACCAAGAAAGAATAGAAACCAAGTTGATCAGATAGTCCCACCCAGAAGCTGGTGCAACACTTTCCCCAGAGACTTGTGCACAAAATTGTTACTGCACTGCGTAGAACTGGTTCTCTCTGCAATTGCTGAGATGTAAATAATGAGAACCGACGCCCTGTATTTATAGTAGTCTGGTAGACTCACTGGGGATGACTTCTCCTTCTGGGTACTAAATAATTCATATTAATTATATTTCTGCAGCCGACATCTTGTCTAGGGTTTCCTTTACTTCTTTGCTTCCTCCTGGAATATTCTAATCTCATCATAGGTCACAATAGAGGTTCATACCTGCCGAAGCTACCATAATATCAACACTCCCTCCTAGCTAGGGAGGTATGGTCTTGAGCACAAACAAACCATTCAACTGGTAGTATCACGAGCACCGTCATTATTATCCAATGGGATAATCTCCTATGACAACTGATACAATATCAATTGATAGAACACATCTGTGTTTATCTATGGTAGTACACAACTACTCAAACTGTGACATATAGTCACATACAATGGAACAAATCCACCACAGTAGTATATCTCTACTGTCTGGAGACATGCAATATCCATAACAATCATCTTATGCAAATCTGCACAGAAAAATATTGTTTAAGATAAACTGAATCATCTGGGCCAATCTTTCACTCACATCTGTGAGGTCTGAAATAATATCTGTCCTCAGTATAGAACATCAACAATGGGCTATCTACCGTATTCTTCTCAAACAAGGAAGAATGATTGTTTCTGATTTCTGAGCCTGGACCATTCCTCACCCTGGGCCATTCCTCCTACACTAATCAAAGTGCACCCTAGAGAGAATGTATAACCCTAAGGAATGTCTGTCCCTGATTGTTGAGCCTGGACCATCCCCCACCCTGGGCCATTCCTCCTACACTAATCAAAGTGCACCCTGGAGAGAATGTATAAACCCTAAGGAATGATTGTCTGGACCATTTCCTCTGTTAACTACAAGAGGAAAAGATTGTCCTGTATCAACCTCCAAAACAGACCATTCCTCTTGTTAACCACAATAAGAAATCATTGTCCGACGAGGTAGACCAGTCTTCTTGAGTAACCCTCAAGAAGAGAGACTTCCCTAGACCACTTCCCATGTTAACCACAATGGGAAGTCGTTCTCTATGATACATCAACAATCTGGACCATTTCCCATGTTAACCACAATGGGAAATCGCTGTCCATTAGAAATCTCAATCCACTTTCCGAACATGAAAGAATCTGTCCTATCTGGACTATTTTTCAATCACAAAGATAAATGTTTCAATAATATTTTAGTGCTCCCTCCTAACCTAGAGGGTCTTCCCTTTCAGCTAAGGGAGTTATTTCCACGATCTCCATATTCTCTCGAAAATATGCAAACTTTATTCTGGATAGAGGTTTGGTCAGAATGTCTGTTGTTTGCTCGTCAGTGGGGATATACTCGAGCTTTACCTCTCCTTCCTGGACTTTATCTCGAATAAAGTAGTATTTGATCTCGATGTTTTTCAACCTTTCATGAAACACAGGATGTTTCGATAATCTTATACAACTCTGATTATCACAATGTATTATGGTTGATTCTGGAATCTGATCAAATTAGTCGGAGATTAGCTTTCTTAACCATATTGCTTCAGTGCATGCTTCACATGCTTCGATATACTCTGCTTCTGTTTTGCTGAGTGTGACAGACTTCTGTTTCCTGCTGCCCCAAGATATCATAGCGGAGCCCAAGCTGAAACACATACTTGAAGTACTTTTTTTGTCTTCTGTGCTTCTTGCCCAATCTGAGTTTGTGAATCCATGAAGTTGTATATCACTGGATGCGGTATATCTCAAGCCATAGTTTATTGTTCCACGAATATATCTTAATACATGCTTTGAAGCTATCCAATGCTCATGTCTTGGTTCCACCTGGAATTGGCTTAGTGTATTCACGACAAAGCAAATGTCTGGTCGAGTATTTACCAAATACATCAATGACCCAATTAGTTGTCAATATAGAGATGGAGCTACTGGATCAGAATCTGGAACTTTCACTTTTCTTATATCCGCATTCATAGGAGTGTCCATGGGATTACAGTCCATCATTCCAAATTTCTGAAGGATCTTTATTGCGTACTTTCCTTGTCCAAGGAATAATTCACCACGCTTCTACCATACTTCTAGTCCCAAGTAATAATGCATGAGACCTAGATATTTCATATCAAATTCAGAAGCTAATTCCTTCTTGCACTGGATAATGAGAGATTATTCACCTGTTATGAATAGATCATCAACATATAATAGTAGAATAAGAGGTGCATTATCCATGACTTTGTAGTAAAGGTTTGGATCTGCATGAATCTTGGAGAAACCAAGTCTCATTAGATAACTGTCCATTCTGGCATACCAAGCCCTTGGAGCTTGCTTGAGTCCATATAGAGATTTCTTCAATCTGCAAACGTGAGTGTCTCTGGAATGTACCTCAAATCCTTGAAGTTGTTCAATATACACTTCTTCTTCAATAGCTCCATTGAGGAAAGTTGTCTTTACATCCATTTGATGTAGGTTCCATCCCATGGAAGCAACAAGAGATATGATAGCTCTGATGGAGGTATACCTAGCCACCGGATCAAAGGTTTCATCATAATCTTCTCCCTCCTTCTGGGAGAACCCTCTGGCCACGAATCTTTCCTTGTATTTATCCACGCTTCCGTCCACTGCATGTTTGATCTTGTATACCCATTTTGAGGTTACCACAGATTTTTCTTTAGGTCTAGGTACAATTTCCCATACCTCATTTTTCATAATGGATTAATGTTCTTCCATCATAGCTTCTTTCCATTGTTCCTTTTTAATTGCTTCTTCAAATGTGGTAGGTTCTTCATCTAGAAGCTTCGTCATGTATGTTGCATAACTTGAGAATCTTTTTGGTCTTTTACTCTTCCTGAATGTTCCTTTTGGAACCTTGAGTCTTTCTGCGTCTTGTAATGTAGCTTCAAGACAAGCTGGTCATTTCTTGGTCTTAGGTACGGTATCTAAATCAATGTTTTCACATGTCTCCATAGGATGATCAGGTTGATCTTTTTCGTCATTTTTGTTTTCTGTGTTTTCTTCATTAGGTTCTTCAATCTCTTCTTCTTCTATCGTTTCTTCTATGGATTTATTGAAGGCCATCTTTTCGTTGAAGGTCACGTCTCTGTTGACTTCGATCTTATGTTGTTCTGGAATATAGATTCTATAAGCCTTGGATGAATCGTTATATCCCACGAATATGCCCTTCTTTCCTAAGAGTTCTAGTTTATTTCTTTTGTCTTTGGGAATGTGAGAGTAAACAAGACATCCAAATATTCTTAGGTTTTCCACATTAGGTTTCATACCCGAGAAGGCTTCTTCTGGTGTCATGTCCTTCAATATACGATGAGGAATTATGTTCTGCACATATATTGTTGTCATTGATGCTTCTCCCTATAAGAACATGGATAGACCTTGATCATTTAGTAAGGCTTTTACAGTTTCTTTAATAGATATGTTCTTTCTTTCTGCTATGCCATTTTTTTGAGGATTATGAGGAACAGTCAACTCCCTCATAATCCCTACTGATTTACAGAATGCAATGAATTCCTTTGATGTGTATTATCCACCATTATCTGTTCTTAGCATCTTGATCTTCTTATTCGTGAGGTTTTCTATTTCTTCTTTGAACTCTTGAAACTTGTTGAATACTTCATCTTTTGTCTTTAGTAGGTATAACCAAGTCTTTCTTGAATAGTCATCTATGAAGATTACGTAGTAATATCCTCCTAGATATTTTACTGGCATCAGACCGCAAACATGTGAATGTATCAGATCTAGAATCTCCTTAGATCTGTTGTTGCTGCTTGGGAATGGTTTCTTGATATTCTTCCCAAGAGCACATCCTTTGCAGATTCCTTCATGTGTAGATTGCAACTCTGGTATTCCTTCAACCATTCTTTTGAGAAAAGGTAATGCTTGATAGTTAATGTGAGCGTACCTTCTATGCCAAAGCTCATTAGGATTGACCTCATCATGTACGAGAGCTTCTTCATTTTGTTCTAGTAGTCTATACAGATTTCCTTCACGACTTCCAATAACCCTAACATTCTCTATGCTGGAGTTCTTATGCCATGATAACACTTTTCCATCCACGAAAGCTATTTTGTTTCCCTTGTCTTCTAGGCATGATATCGATACAAGATTCTTTTCTAAACAAGGTACATATAAAACATTACTTAAGTGAACATGGTTACCTGATTTCAACTTGACAAAGGCTAGTCCAAATCCTTCGACGAAGTAAGTGATTTTGTCTCCAAGCTCTACCTTGTATGATGTCTTCTTCTCATTGAGATTTGAGAGTCTGGCTTGATCTCCCGTCATGTGCCTAGAAGCACCACTATCGATTATCCACATGGCATCTTCAATCATTCCGGTGAGTATTGAGTAGTGCAGAAGACTGATCATTTTACTCATGTCTTTGGTTGACTGGTAACTGGTCATGCCTTGATCCAAAACTTCAACTTCATCATTTCTATCTTCTGAGAGAGCCAAAAGGTGCGTTGAACTAGGGTGCATCTGAATATCTTCTCCTTGAGAGAGATGCTCCATCACAAGGTGTCAGATCTGAGATTAGGGTTTCTGCAACTGCTCCTGCTAGTAACCCTAGCGACAGTGTCTTGGAAGTTGCTCCTCCTAGTAACCCTAGCGACAGTTCCCGACGAGCTCAATATCCTAGCGACTATGCTTCCTTCCAGTGTTTAGGCTGAATGAAGGAGGTGTGGGCCCATAACTTGTTAGAATATAGAAGATTGTGCTTGTTTTACCATTGACAATATCACTATTGTCACCCAACCATAGGCCGAAGCCACCCTCCGAGCACCTTGACCTTGATAGAGAAGGGAATCCTGGTAGTAATCCAATATCCAAGAGAAGCTAATGCACCAAGCAAGAATAGAAACCAAGCTAATCAGATAGTCCCACCTAGAAGTTGGTGCAACACTTTCCCCAGAGACTTGCGCACAAAACTGTTACTGCACTGCGCAGAACTGGTTCTCTCAGCAACTGCTGAGATGTAAATAATGAGAACTGGCACCCTGTATTTATAGTAGTCTGGCAGACTCATTAGGGCCGACTTCTCCTTCTGGGTACTAATTAATTCATATTAATTATATTTCTGCAGCCGACATCTTGTCTAGGGTTTCCTTTACTTCTTTGCTTCCTCCTGTAATATTCTAATCTCGTCACAGGTCACAATAGAGGTTCATACCTCCAGAAGCTACCATAATATCAACACAAGGGACCCCCAGTTACACCCCTTCCCCAAAATTTGGCCACTTACTAGGAAATCGATGACACTCACCAAGGTGAAAAGGGGTCAAAAGCATAATGTCCAAGTAGATGTTCTATAATCAAACGCAACTTCAATACAACATGCTTAAATGCCTCAAATATTAGGGTGATTACCTGCCACAATATCTAACTTGTATCGCATGGAGCAAGACCCATATGCCTTCCAGAAGCTAGCTGGTGTGGTGGATGTGCTGACGATAAATCCAAACTATGGTGATGGAGCGGGATTCCATATGTGCAAGTGGACATTTCCAGTCATGTGGTCTCTCGACATTCCATGTATGCAACTTGAGGGCCTTGAGACATCATCTCCTTAGTTATCCCACAAAATGGGGATGACAGGTCCAACACAAGGGAGGCTTCCCTTGTGACCTCAAGGAATCCTATAACAAGATTAGCCAAGCATGTGGCTCCCTATCTTGGTTACTTGAGGTGATAGGCTAGATTCAAAGGGATACCTATAATGAGACAAGATAGTTGAATCTTGATTGATTGATTGAAGATATAAGAGATATTTCATCCATTACCAAATCTATATATGCAAACAATTATCCCATACACTAGCTATCAACAAAAGAGGGCTTATACAATCTAATTAGCAATAAATAATAGAGTTATACCAACAATAAATGTTTTGCAACAACAACAAGAAATCAACGCAAAAAAATAACAAATTAAATCTTAGAATGTAGCCCTTGTTGAGTAGAACAAGGCCCAATAGCTAGGCAATGATTCCAAGCAGCTTTGACCACATTAAGTAAGTTATCAATAATTAGTCAAGCCCTAATGGTTGTAGTAAACCTTTTATAACAACAACAATAAATATACTTAGTTTGCAAAGCGTTGAGTTAGAATTAGTGTGTGAATAAGGCTAGGTATATAATCATTAAGTTGATTTATGAGAGAGAATAACAATATCAATAAATATAATTAGTTTGCCAAGTGTTAAGTTAGAATTAGTGTGTGAATAAGGTTAGATATCTAATCATTAATTTGGTTTATGATAGAGAAATTTTATGTGAGAATGCAAACACTTGTAAACCAAAGACTAGTGCCATTTTTTTTTCTTTGGGCAATGGAGTCAGCAACACCATAAATTTGATAGCCAAGAAGGTGGAATTTGGAACCCTAGGAATAGGATCAAATTCAATAGAGAATCCCTATAGTTTATGTATTGAAAAACCTTAGTTAATATCTCCTACTAGAACATCTAATTGAGGATTAAAGTGAACTAGGTCAAGGTCTAAAGTTTATGGCCTTATAAACCCTAGAATTTTGAACTAGCCAAGACTTAACCCTAAGGGGATAAGGACTTTTAATTCCTAGGACTAGGCCTTAAATGCTTCAACAAACAAGATTAATAAAATGGGGAGGAGGATATGGACTTATAATCCCTCCTAGGGTTTCAAGCAAGAACAAGGTAACATGCAACAAATTAACCATATAGCATTCACCACAATATACCATGAAAATACTTAAAATTTACAAAGAAACTTGCTTTAACCAAGTCAAAATGCATGAGGAAATCCTAGCTCAAGATCATTCATCAAAATAAGACAAAGCATCCACAAATGGTCCTCCAAAAGGTGTGCACAAGACTAGTACAACAAAAAAGAGAAGAGAGCAAGTAGTAATGATCTCACATGTGTGAGAGTTGTGTTTGATCCAAATGAGTTCTAGCCTCATTTATATGAGATAACTCTAGCGCATATTTCCACATAATAAGCTAAAACAACAATGATCCATTATACAAGTGAGGTCGACCCCTCAAATAGCTTTTAACAATGAAAAATCATGCTAATACACCATAATAATGCCCTCCTAGGTCACACGTGTGGTGATGTAATGCTCCAAGAGGGTGTGTGAAGCCTCCAAAGGCCATGCCCCATCCTACCGGAGGTGAAAGAAAGGTAGATGGTGTGTCTCATCATCAATGTTCATGTCATACATCAAATAATTCCCCAATGGAAATCAATCCCATCATCATCAAGCAAACCCTAGCACATGACATCATCAAGTAGCTCAACGTCTAAGGTGGGAATGCCAACATCCAAGGTGGAGTGATCATGCATCACCTCTCTGAGTAGTTTCCAAGCATAACCAAGTGCAACGTCCCCCATCAAATGTTGAATAAGGTGTGGGGTGCACTGTCCAAGGTGTGAGATTTTTTCCTATCTTCTTGCCATCATGACCATATCTGTCAAATGAGAGCTCATATGTCCATCGTCCAAGGTCCAGGAGGTGTGAGAGGGTGTTTATGAAAGGAATCAATCACTAGGTGACCCAACGCTCTACATCACTCGTGTTGTATCTTGTACAAAGTGCACAATGTCCTAGGGTGAAAGCACAAATGTTGATGTTTTATGATCCTCATATCTGATAGTTATTGCCTTATGATTAATAACAATATTCGCTTTCATACATTAGTTATCATAGAATAAATATACACTGAAAATATCAACTATAACAATGCAGGGGAAATAACAAGATTTAAAAATATTAACCATGCACAGTAGACACAAGAACACAAGAGTTTATCTTGGGAAACCCAACCTTGGGAGAAAACCCAACAACCTTTCTATAGAAGAATTCAGTCCAAGATATTACCAGTACATCACCATCAATAGCCAAAATAACATACATAGAAGATCCTCCCCAAGGCTGGCATCACCAAGACCTAGTGCCTCAATAAGATGACCAAGAGAAACCAAGAATATCCTTCCCAAGTGTGGCGCACTCATCAAGATACTAGAAACCAAGAAATAGTGAAATTACCAAATACTGCAGTTGCAACTGACTCTGCAAATGAAATGATCCAGTCCTGTATTTATACTAATCTGGGTGCCTGTATGAGGCTGACTTCTTATTCTGGGTCTTCAAATTACTTTATTATTTTTTGTCTTTTACTGGTGGGGCCGACTTCTCTTCCTGGGTCTTCAATTTCTTCCTGGGGCTTCTGTAATGGTGTAGATGGGTCTTCTTGTACTTTCTTGTGGATAATGACTTGTCCGAAGTTGCAAATCTTCAACAACAAAGACGTTGTCCAAATACCATGTCAGTTGCACCCAAGTAAGTCAAAGTCATGAAATCAAGTAAAACCAACAATCACGAGGTGCAATATTCCTAAGAATCATATAAAGTATACCATCAAGTAATACAAAATCCAAATGAACAACTCTCATTGGGTATCCCCTTCAAACTTCACACAAGCCCAAGACTTTATGCAATTCAAAAGTTTAGGTATGGGAGATCCATCAAAGGAACCCATTAGGTGTGTCGATACACAAGTAGAGAGATATTTCCCAGGAGAACCCATCAAAGATATGTAATGAATGTGAGGTGGTCATGGGGTTTACTTCTGGGTATGGGGTCACTAACATGCAAGGAAATGTATGGGCTCCCCTCCATGAGTGTCTTTGTAGAGGGTGCCTTGGCGATTGAGTTACCCTTTCCTTGGCACTTTTTTTCATTCCAAACCCCTTCTTTTGCCTTTTTATTTTACTTTTTTATTTGATTTGTGAGTCCCCTTAAAAAGGTTTCAAGCATAACACTTCCTTTTCTTTTATTCGGGATATATTCAAGTCCTTTTTTGATAGATGAATGTGTTTATTCTCATTATGACTAGGGGTTGTTGTCACATAAGTTGTAGGTTGGGAAAAGCTCGACCCAACCACTAAATGGAGACAACTTAGAGAACACCTACCTATTATCACCTTAGGCAGGTATTCTCGTCACTTTAGAGATGAAAGAATCACCTCCAGGGGGGGATCTCAGCTGACCCTAGGAGGAAATGAGACGGAAAGTGGAAATATGGAAGTGTAGCCCCTATAGGTCAAGATATTAAGCACAAAAGGGCTTGAGAGAGAGTCTTGGTGGTAGCCAAAAGTTTCCAAGAGATAAGAGCACATGTAAAGAGTGATGTACCTGCCTGAGACACAAGAACACCTCAAGCATATACATATAATGTTAGGTGGGCAAGAAAGTTAAGCTTGTTGTCACTAATTGCAGCAGTAAACAATGGTGTATATCAAAAACAAAAGATAATGGCAGCTGCAAAATAAAGTTGCTCAAAGCTTAGCGAAAAGTACAAGAGATAAGCTAGCAAATTGACTAGTTTATCTCAAGAAGATAGCATAAAACTTTAACAACAATGTAAGGTTGTTGTAAACAAGTTCTACATAAATAATTATTAGCCTTATGGCTGTAAAAAACAAGTTATTACAGTAGAGAAATCAACTGTCAAAACTTGCCAACAATCCACCCAAAAAGTGCGCTAGCCTTAGTAGATTGATGTGGCAAACCTTTAGCAACTTTCAATGGTTGAATAGTGAGTTATTAATGAAATGTATTAGGGTTTCTAGATATACTTAGAAAATTGAGTCGCTCTAGTGGCTCAACCAAGCATATAAAGCATAGAATTGAATCCAAATTAGATCATCTCAAGATAATGATTTGACACGTTTGTCGACGCAGGTATTTTATATCTCCAATGAAAAATTCAGATTAGTGACTTTAATATTTGGGTGAATGGAGTCTTTAAACACAAGTTGGATCAACAAGATCCCTAGGGGTGTAGATACTCTTACTCCCTAGGGTAAAATCTAGGAGGGTATACACACTTGCATTTCTCCTAGCAACCCTTGCAAAATGACTTGTAAACTTAGCAAATTAGATGAAGCTTAATGGAGGGTGTATCCAACATACTCCTCCTAGGGTTTCAACCAACAATAACCAAGAAAAAGAGTGATCAAACCCTAGTTCACCAAGAAAATTACCATCCAATAGCAAGAAAGCAAGTCTCCAAGAGGTTTCCACCACCTTAGCTCATCCAATCACCAAGAGATAACACCAAAAAACATTTGCACAAGAGATAAACACCAAGAATCCTCAAGCATAGCGAAAATTTCAGCCAAGTACTTCTCACAATGGGAGAGTTATGTTATGAAATGAGATTCAAATGATATCTATTTATACAAAATTTCTTAAACACAGTTTGTCCACATAAGTTAGGGTAAACACAAAATAAGGGGATAACAACCCTTTTTTTTCCCCTCCACAAAAATAATATTATTTAAATTTTACTTTTGCACATGAAAGAAAACCCTAAAATGAAGTCACCCCTCTAAGGGAGAAAGTCGTTGGGGTTTAAAGTTGAGGTCGTTGGGGCTCATATAGCCTCCCTCCCATGCATTATAGCCTCCTCAAGTCTCCTCCCACCAAAACATGCCAAGTGTCAAGTAGCAACTCCATCACCACCAAACCCTAGCCCCTCTATGACATCAAGCCTCAAGAAAGTGACGTTTTTCCTCCTTCAAGCAAAACATTTGAGTGGTAGGGGCTTGGTTAGGCCCTCCATGATGCCATGTAAGCCTCAAAAGGCATGTCTCCATGATCCGGCATGTGGGCTCTTAGCATCCAACTTGTGGGCTTGAAGCCCCATGGAAGTCCAAGCTAGGTTTGTTCCTCCAAATCTGTCCACCATCTGGTACCTGCAAAGACAAATGGATACGTCCTCCAAGGATCTCAAGTCAAAGCATCATGGTGAGTAAGTCAAATCAATAAAAGAGACATTCAAGCAAGTACATCCAAACCACCTCATCAAAATAAACCAATGCTCAAAAACCCTATGCAATTTACCAAGTTTGAGTATGGGAGGGTTGACAAAACGACCTATTGGGTGAATCGTCCCTCAAGTTTATGTCGATGTTTTGGTAGCTACATGAGGTATTAACCTCCATGTGTAACTTATGAATTAGAATATAATATTTTGGAAGCAAGTGAACCACTAAACAGATGTGGGGAAACCCTAAAAGACAAGTCGGCCTAGAAGAATAAATAATATTATAATATTATCTTCTAGAAAGACAAGTCGGCTCCACAGGAAAAAGTTAAACATAAAATATAATTACCAGAAAGTCAGGTCGACCCAACCAGAAAAGTCACTGGACAGATTAATATAAATAGAGGACATTTTAGCTCATTTGTATAACCAGTCAAAGTGCAATTCTTGTGGAGAGTTGCAGTTGTAGCTGCAAATGCAGCGACAAGGAGGAATAAGGGCGTATGGTCATATCTTGGTCTTGGTCTCTCTCTAGTGTTATCAAGTGATTCTTGGTGATTCCATTGGTGATTCTCTTGGTGATACTCTTGGTGATATTATTGCTAAGTATGGTGCAATTTTGAGATAGTAGTGCAGCTACAATTGTTGCAATTGTGTATGCTACTTGTTCTATGGATATGAAGACTCTCTCTATCTTGTGCGCTACCCTTGGAGAAGGAGCGCTCTACTTGTCTTGAGTTGTTACTGCAGTTAGCAGCTAGGGTTTATCTGTTGGTTCTGGAGTAATCTTGCCAAAATTATTCTAAGTAAAGGTTAGTGTGCTCTGGGGTGGCATATGTGAATTCCCATGGTTGGGTGAAAATGATGTGACATTGTCTATGGTTAAACAAGCATACCAAAATTTCAACATGGTATCAAAGAAGGTTTCCTTCATAATAGTCTAATTGATGGAAGGAATATCCTCAGTTTCCCCCACTGTTAAGCTCATTGAGCACATACTAAACTCACTAAGAAGGTTTCCTAAGTAGGGCGCATCTCTTCCCTAAATCAAATCTACAAATTTTTGAAGTTGAGAAATTAAGGTTTCCTCCTAAAATCATAGGTCTATAGTACCAATTGCAGTTGCAGTGCCAGTTCCTTCATGCCAGTTGATTCGGCCCAATTGCAGCACCAGTTGTAGTTCCAATTGTAGCACCAATTACAATGCTTGTTGCAGCACCTGTTGCAGTGCCTGTTGCAGCACCAGTTGCAGTGCCAACGAGTTCCTTCGTGCCAGTTCCTTCATACCATTTGTTTTGTGCCAGTTGCAGTGAAATTTTTTGTAAAGTGTTGGGACTAATATTTGGTTGTCCTAGTGTGCCTTACCCTAGCACATCTCTAGCTATCTTTAGATTAAAAGTTGGAGCACCTTTGAAGTTTTAAGGTTTGGCATTGCTTGTCATCGTTGTCAGATGGTGCCACCTCCTGCCAATGCTACCGAAGGTATGTACTTATATATATTTAAATGGTATCACTATTTTGAGTGTGATTGTAGGAGAAGGGATCTCTTACAATCGTAGATCCAGAGGGATCTCAGATCCAGCACATTCAGAGGAACAACGCACTCCAGGTTTGATTGTTTTCATATGCCTCTAGTTGTTATGGAATTATTGTAATCTTATGAACATCTAGTTGAATTTTGATCTATTGAAGTTATGATTATCATAGTAACCTTTGTTCAAAGTTAAATTTATAAGTTGACTCTAGTCAAAGTATTAGATTGATTAAGGTTGAGATTTTTCGAGTTTATTTGCATTGTATTCTCTAACTCAGATTTCTGTCAAGAAATCATGATGTCTTAAGTACACGGGACAGGTTGAAGAGAATACTTGTCATCTTGAATGAAGGAGACTCAGAATAAAATCACAACACTCGTTCTTGAAGATAAGACTCCAGGTTCCATGTTTGATTGATTAAATTAATAAATTTCCAATTTGCACATATCAAGTTTAATAATTGCTACATTACTAGTTGTGACAACAATCCTTGAAAGGTTCTATCACTGCTAGATTCAATGAATACTTGGCAGCATGTGAGTATTATTAATATAAATGCTTCTTGTACTTGGTCGCAAGATGAACTAACATCTCCTCTAGGAGATACTTCTTGTTTTTCTTCTAAGCAGATCACCTTGGTAACAATATGATGATTACGAAGAGAAAGTCTTTTATTCTTGTTGACATAGATATGTTCTTATAAAAATGCTATTATACTTTTTGCTCTTTTTGCTCTTGTCTCGGGAAGGTTATTTTATAAATTCCATGGAGGTTACCATAGAGGAATGATTGATCACAACACTAAAAGAGTGTTGTTCCTATTTCTTATTATTGTATTTTTATTTTGGCTCTTGTTCTAGGCAGGTCACAAGCAATAGCTCTGAGAAGGAGCTATTGTGATTATTGTTCTCGTTCTTGTTTTTATTACAAGAGTATTATTCTTATATATTGTTTTCCCCTTTGTTGTCCTTATTTTGGGTAGGTCACAGGTGACAACTCTAAGGGGGGCTATAGTGACGGTTGCAGGAGGAAACATATTAGATGGTCTCTAGTTTGAGACATGGAGCAAACTATCCAGATAAGAAGTTGTATACACGACCGTATACATCCATGTACCTAAGAAGAAGAAGTAGAAGGGTACTTTTGTGGGATACTGAGTATCTCATATGGAGATTGATTGCAAGGAGTAGAAGGCTCCAAGTATAACTGAACAAATCCCTCTAGTGTAGGTGATCACTCCTCAGATCAAGAAGAGTTAGTAGAGCCAAAAGGGCCTACCTAGAATCGTTGCAGTAACCAAGAAGAGACCCGTGTGGTCCCATGAAACTTTGCAAGATGCAACATTGATGAGCCATATCATGAGGAGAAGATGGCTCCACTAGTCGTGAGGTAGGCGGCCCCACCGAGTACCATCTTAGAAGGAGATAGAGTTCAGAGGGAGTCAACCCTCATGATCCAGTAGGAAGAGCAACCTCCCCAGGACCATTCACAGGAGACTTCAGAGGAAATCATCACACACAGAGGGAGCGGATGGCTCTGAAGATTATACAAACTTAGAGGGAGTCAAGCTTCGAAGGGAGAATGGAGACTCAGGGACTTTTAGATTCAGATGGAAGAGAGAGACGTCTTCCAGGAATGACAGACAGATGCCATGGGTTGAGAAGGCTAGATCGAAGCTTCAGAGGCTTCAAGGAGATATGAGATCTTATGGGAAGATTCCCTTGCTTCAGTAGACTTTGCTAAGTAACCAAGGAGGAAGCCAATCAGAAGGACTGGGATATATATATTTTCCTTGGTTCCAAGACTAGTAGGGAAGTCAATGGTGACTTCCAAGTTGATCTACAAGATCAAGCATGTTGCAGATAAATAACCTAGAGATGTACAAAGCCTGATTTGTGTCTAGAGGATTCTCCCAGCAAGAGGGAGAAGACTATGATGAGACACTTGCTCCAATATATTTCTACGAACGAACAAGTAGCAGATATGTTGACCAAGCCTCTATCAAGGACAAGCTTGGAGTGGTCCAATTTTTTTTCTCTAGTAGTGAGAATTGATGTATTCCCCAGTAGTGGGAAGTGATGTGATCCCCAAAAGTGAGAGCTACCTCAGTGCAGGTTGGTATGCTACTCCAACACAGACTGGTATGTTACCCCAGTGCAAGTTGGTATGCTACTCCAACGCAGGCTAGTATGTTACCCCAGTGCAGGTCGGTATGCTACTCCAACGCAGGCTGGTATGTTACCCCAGTGTAGGTCGGTATGCTACTCCAACGCAAGTCGGTATGTTACCCCAGTGTAGGTCAGTATGCTACTCCAACGCAGGCTGGTATGTTACCCCAGTGCAGGTCGGTATGCTACTCCAACGTAGGCTGGTATGTTACCCCAACGCAGGTTGGTATGTTACTCCAACGCAGGCTGGTATGCTACCCCAACGTAGGTTGGTATGCTACTCCAACGCAAGATGATATGTTACCCCAGCGCAGGTTGGTATGCTACTCCAACGCAGGATGATATGTTACCCCAACGTAGGTTGGTATGCTACTCCAATGCAGACTGGTATGTTACCCCAGCGCAGGTTAGTATGCTACTCCAACACAGGCTGGTATGTTACCCCAGAGCAGGTTGGTATGCTACTCCAACGCAGGCTGGTATGTTACCCCAACGTAGGTTGGTATGCTACTCCAATGCAGGCTGGTATGTTACCCCCACGTAGGTTGGTATGCTACTCCAACGTAGGCTAGTATGTTACCCCAATGTAGGTTGGTATACTACTCCAACAAAGGCTGGTACGCTACTCCAATGAAAGTACAAAACTTTTTATGATGTATGGATTCGTGAAATTCAACAAGACAATGGTTGAGGTGTGCAGAAGTGCAGAAGAAGTGATGATGATCGTGCCAAGAGGAATACCTTCCTCGTTAAGAGGGAGTGTTAAATTTTTTAGTTAGACTTTGTGTGCGCTAACGAGTTACTAGTTCTGTATGAACTAGATGTCGACCTGTAGTGTCGAAAATGATTCCCAGATAGAGTGTCGATCAATAACATTGGAGGTTACTAACTGGAGGGCCAACCAGTAGTGTTGGAGGTGTTTTCCAGCTAGATGGCTAATGTGCGGTTATGATGGTGATACTTGTTACATGATATGTTTGATCATGATAGCCTGTGTGGCTATGGTGATGCTACCTGTAGACTGGTCTGGAAGACCATGTGAGTCTTTCCCATGCCATGTAAGATGGATGGATGTGTTTGAGACCACTACATGAAGAACATCTTAGTTAATACCTCCCTAGCTAAGAGGGAGTGTTGATGTTTTGGTAGCTACGGGAGGTATTAACTACTGTTGAAAAAGTCGGCATCGAAAAAAGTCGGCAAGGGTTCAGAAAACATTATTTTGAGAAAAGTCGAAAAAAGTCGACAAAAAATCGGAAAACCACGACAAACATTAAAAAATACAAAATATATTCATTCTTTTCAAAATTTTAAACATATAAAGCAACAACAACATCAAATAAACACATTGGCACATAAATATGGAGAAAGCACTGATATATATGTTGTAGTGGATGTCAAATAAAAGATGATACATCAAATTCAATACCGAATCTTCAACCCTGATAGTTGTCCAATCAAGGACTCAAAAGTGGAGAACTAATACAAAATGACCTCACATATATAAATGTATATCATCATCATGAGGTAGATGTACAATGCAATGTTTTAAAACTCGGACTCAGCCTCAGAATCAGTCGATGGTCAACTCCAACTCCAACTCCAACTCGGATTGACTCAGACCGATCTTATTTCAATGACTTGGTTTACTAAATATTACATAAAATATTTAATTTTAATGAAAATATTATATTTTAAAAATTCCAAACCATGATTCCAAAAAATTATTGAAACTTTGAAAGAAAGCATTATGAATAAATGAGCAAGAACATTTAAATGACAAACAATGTTCCACCATTGCTTATATTCAGATCATCATCATTAGTATCAATCTTTTCCTCTACCTTGATCCTCTAGAGGCATCAGTGAACACCTCCCAATTTTGATGAAACCACCTAATTGAAGCCTTATAATATGGTAGAAAAAGCTTAACATGCATAATGGCTAATTCTGGTTTGAGTGAAAGGTACATTTCTGCTAAGGCCATGTTAGAAGAGTTCAACAATCAATACCACCAACATCGAGGTACATAAAGGGCTTGGTGCTCTTGATTAAATGTCAATCCCATACACTCATACGTGATATAATCCAATGAAAATGTTGCAATCCTACCAATCCTGAAATACTGAAAACTGTTAACTCTGTTGGATTTCAAATGGGATATGAAATTCTACTTTCTCCATATCAAGTCTGATGAGGTTGGAACCAATCTCAAACATCCTGAAACAATTAATGGTAATGTTAAAAATTTAAGTAAAAGGATAAAAAGGAAAGATAAAGATTTAAGTAAACAAATAATTGCCAGGGTTTTTGGTCAAACCCTTTAAAAAAACAAAACAATCTTGCATGTTGGTGGGGTCTAGTACCCGCTTGACCGAGTCAAGCCCTTCTCCTTCATTCTCCAACAACAACAAACAAAAATGACAAAAAAAACTTAAAAAATATGTTTTATAAGGATGATTTCCACTAATTGGCCACGACTTTTATGATTAAGTCCTGACTTTTTTAGATTAGAAAAAATTGTGATTTTTTCTCGCCGATTTTTCGTCGGACGGAAAAAGTCATGAAAAATCGCAGGCTTTTTCAACACTGGTATTAACCTCCACATTTAACCTATGACTTAGAATAGAATATTCCAGAAGCAAGTGAACCATTAAACAGATGTGTGGAAACCCTAGAAGACAAGTTGGCCTAGAAGAATAAATAATATCAGAATATTATCTTCGAGAAAGACAAGTCGAATCCATAGGAAAAAGATAAACATAAAATATAATGACCAACAAGTCAAGTCGGCCCAGCCAGAAAAATCATTGGATAGATTAATATAAATAGAGGAAATTTTAGCTCATTTGAATAACCAGTCGAAGCACAAGTCTTGTGGAGAGTTGCAGCTGCAACTGTAGCTAGAAGGAGGAATAAGGGCGTATGGTCATATCTTGGTCTTGGTCTCTCTCTAGCGCTATCAAGTAATGTTCTTAGTGATTCTCTTGGTGATTCTCTTGGTGACATTCTTGTTGATACTCTTGGTGATATTATTGCTAAGTATGGTGCAAGTTTGAGAGAGTAGTGCAGCTACAACTGTTGTAGTTGTGTATGGTACTTGTTTTGTGGATATGGAGACTCTCTCTTGTGCGCTACCCTTGGAGAAGAAGTGCTCTAATTGTCTTGAGTTGTTACTGCAGTTATCAACTAGGGTTTATCTATGTCTGTGCTCTCGGTACTCCATGTCTGCAACCTGAGGGCCTCGAGACATCATCTCCTTAGTTATCCCACAAAATGGGGATAACAGGGGCGATTTCCATTAACAAGAGGATAGAGCTCGATTATGGAATTATGGCTTTTAATTGTCCTCATTATCCCATTAATTTCCTTTATATCAACCAACTGCAATCTACTGTTGGGCCTTTAGCCCCTTCCTCTCATAAGAGAGTGAGGCACATGCCTTTTTGGTATACATGTAACCACATTACCCAAAAAGTGGGAGAATGGAAGGATCAAGGATGGAAAAGTGGTAAGTATGATCGGGAATGGTACGCTACCCCTTCCAAGGAATCGTCAGTAGTACCCCTTTTCCCCATGAGTGACAACACAGGACTAGGATGCCCAGGATGGCCACCAAGGTGAAACAAGGCAAAAAACATAATTTCTAGGCTCATGATTCATTATCCAACTTCAACCTATGATCATTACTCAAATACCCAACATATTAAATATGACACTCTATATGAAACAAGGACTAATGTACCACATAATGTGTTGGGCCACCATCTCCCAATGAGCCTTGCTGATTGAGTGTGATGAGCCATGTTGATGAGGAAGAGGCATCTGAGGGGGTTGTTGGGATGATCTTTGTGGACATGTTGATCATCATAATCGTTGGGATCACTATCTTCATTGCGGTCCATGAGACATGATATCCTCTAGTTACCCCTAGGTGAAAGGGGGTAACACACAACAAGGTTAAATAAACCCGAATAGTAAAGAACATTTAATTTCCACATTTAAAAAGTTAATAGCGTCCATACTGGTGAATTGACTTGGCCATAGGCTAAGAAATTACGGATCATATTACAAGTAGTAATTGATGCAAGAACATATCTAAAGTAAGAACCAATACAATTCTGCAATATGAGGTCAGCTCCTGTAAATTCTATTGTTTTAATAAACAAGTTAATGCTTGGAAAGAGATGTTGATCTCCAAGGTTTGACATATAAAACCAACATAAAAGTACAATAAAAGTGAATTGCAATAATTCACCATTGATGCCAGCAGTGGTTAACTGTAGGAATAAATTGAAGCATCTTTCTTTCAGTTGTCCCTGTTATCACTGAAATTTCGTCCGCAAATGGTTACAGGAATCTAACATCTTCAAACAGTTATGAGGTCACCCATGGACCAAAATTACCACAAAAACATTTCCAAAATGTAATGTCCCCAAGGCCGAACCCTATTGTAAATATTGTATATGAAATGAATCGTAAATATGTTTTTATAGGCTGGTGAGACAAGGTTATATAAGCTAGTGGGCTTATGTGATTGTTAAGCCAGAGAGCCTAAGTGTTGAAGGCCAAGAGCCTGATTTTGTACATGTATCCATGCAAAACATTAATAAATAAATAAAATATAAACACCGCCGCGTGCAATCCGACACAATGAATGAGTGATGGGGGACTAAGCTTTCACAGAGTGGGCAAGGGATTAGGGGCTGGAAGGTGGAAAAGGGGCTAAGTGTGGAGCCTAGGGGCTTAAGTATTGGGAATAATATTTTAATATTATTCCAAAGAGACATGTGAAAATATATGTTTTTATCCTAAGTTCTTTTGGAATGACATGTGACTTCCAAATGGAAGGAACGCCTGCTCATGTAACACATGTAGTTTCATGGGTGACGAGTGTCAACCCAAGCGCATGCAGTTAAAACTATCGAATTGAGCCGTGAGAGGGTTCCTCCTCCATTCGACCCTCGACTGCCTGAGCGTGAACCCATGCAACCTCTACAAGAAATACCCCTTACATCCTCTGAACGAGAAGTCGGTGTGTTGATTCTGGAAAGCGATGCATCCTCTGTCGGAGCAGATCGAGCCTGTGCATGGAGTCTCTGTTCCAAAGCCATAATCGTGAGAACATTCCGTCATTGTTGAGCCTGTTTGGAAAGCCCGTGTCTGTTTTTCCCAGTGGACTGTTGTGGCCTTGCAGTGCTGGACTGCGCGCATCTTACTGGCCAATGTAAGTCCATGCCAAGCCTGTGTGTAACCTCTCTCCAGGTGAGGGGGGTGATTGTTGTTGGAAGAGGCAGGTTGTCAGGCCTGTGAGAAACTCTTTCTAGGCGAGAGAGTTTGCTGGGAAGTGGTTTCTTCCAAAGAATGTCCAGCACCAACTTCGACCTCTGAGACTTCCTGATCTGGCTTGTTTCCGAGACCCGGAGTGAGAGGTGTAGCACCGATGGACTATGCTTGTGAAGGTGTATACTCCCAGGTGGAACAGGCATGTGGGGAATGAGAGTCCGGGAGTAATGGGCGTAAGATGGCATCCTGGGAAGAATCATTCCAGTTGTTCTGTGTTGTTTTCCCTATAACTTCAGCTTAGCCTAGGATTCCTTGCCTTAGGGTGGAGCTTAGTCTCAGTGCAGGGGTGACCCACTGTCGAGCTTGATGAGAACTGGGGACTAAGGCTGGGAGGTTCGTGGAAGGCCCGCACCTGGTTGGTGGAATTACCATTGTTTTCAAAGACAAGTACCAGATGATGTGTTAATTATGATTCTACATGTCTATGTATTTATAATTATCATGTATTCTGTTGTGCATATGAATTAATGCTAATGCCATGTTTAGAATTATGTTAGCAGTAATTCTGAGGCTTACTCTGAGTTTTAAATATGTTTCATTGCTTAAATGCATGTTGTTATATAATTAAGTGTCACAGTATTATTATTCCGTGAAGTACACAAAGTGGTGTTACAGTATGGTATCAGAGCCAAGGTTTCGACGCTGAGCCTGAATGGTCTGGATAAGTGGTCATTGGACCCGAAGTTCAGGTGGGAATCGTGTTTGGAAGAACCGATTTTTGGACCTGTGAATGTTCCTGAGTGCCAAGGAGTCACTTGGTTGTGTTATAAAGCTCAGGAGGTGTAGTGGTGTTATGAAACTGTAGCCGATGTGGTATCTGGCCACAGGGAGAGAGGACTCCACACCTGAAGTGTTGGAGCCATATGATCTGTTCGAGGAAAAAGGAGAACCCTTGTGACCATCAAATATGGAAAACGTGCACAGGATTTAAAAACCCTTTGGAGTTGCATAGGAACGTGGAAATCGCGATACGCGAAATCCCGTATTCGTCGGGACCGTCCATCGGGGGAAACAAGTAGTTGTCGGATGACGTTTCGGCACCCGAAAAACCAAAAGGGAAGAACCTTGTTTTCGTGAGTCGTGAAATAGAAAAACTTGAAATTTCGAAACGATCTACACTGTATATCGTAAGAGAGGAACTTGACCGTTGGATCGAGTGGAAGGGTAGACATTAATTTAAGGATTTCGGCAAACGGGAGTTCGAGATGTGTAGTTGCATGAACTCCGATGCCCGAAACCCCGAAACGCCGAAAAGATCTGCGTCGTAGATCTGAGAAAAGTCTAACCGTTGGATTTTTCCTTTTGAACAGATGTGGACACATGGGTGTACCACGTGCCAGTAAGTCGAGGAGACAATCGAGAGTGGTGGGACTCGATGACGTCATCATAGGTGACGTGGACCCATCGAAGGGTGTCACTCGCCACTATAGATGTGGAGATAGTTGTGCTGTGTGGGCCCGGAGGATAAAGTAAATCAGAATTTTGGAAGTCAGAGGTTGGAAAGGAAAGCAAGTCTGGGAGTCTCAAGAACCAAAAACCCGAAACCCGAAGTCCCGAAGTCCTGAAATCTTTGGAGACGGAAGAACCGTAGCATATTTTAAGGGCGACAGTTGTGCTGTGGGATTGAAGAGCAAGGAAACCGAATTTTTGGAATTCGGGGATTGAGGCGACAAAGATTGGGATTCGCTGCATCATGAACTTCCAATTCACGAAATTCCGAAAATATCTGGACCGTTAAATCCAACTCATCGAGGATCGTTGGATCCCGTACAAGAAACCGTGTATCGGATTTCAGGGATTGTAGCGACAAGAAGTTGGGAGTCACTGCATTATGAACTCCCGAGTACCGGAGACCCGAAACCCGAAAGCGAGTGTGAGAGCCTTGTGGACCAAAACCCCGAAACCAGAAGTCTCGAAGTCTCGAAATTGCAGAGCCGTCAGAGCTCAGAAAACTTTGTGAAGTTAAAACGTTTTCTCACTCACGTTGATTTATGAATATTGTGATTTTGTAAGGGTTTAAGGCCTGACAAGCTTTGGTTGACTGCATGTTGTGTTTGCAGAGTTCAATGAGTGTCAGGACAGCCGAAAAGTGACGCCGAGTATGGAATTGGAAGAGGTGTAGATTGCCTCTGAAACATAGGACGAAAGGGTAGGAAGGAATGTCAACCTGGGAGTCGAAGGAACAAACTCCAATGGGCACATAAAATAGATGGATAAGGAAGGACATATGATGAAACTCATTGAAAGATTGCAGAAAGATGCCCAGGCTTGCCGAGCTGATAGCCAAAAGCTCATGAGGGTCAGGGATTAGCAGAGAGAATTCAATTTAAAAATGTTGAAGAGCCTGGAAAGAATAGAAAGGAAATTGGAAAAAGAGAGTGACACAAGTATATCAAGAAGTGTCAGGACCTACGAGAGGAGAATAATATCGAGGAGTGGTAGCAGACATCATCGTCGCTCCCCAAAGCATTCCGGTAAGGAAGTACACAGTAGTTCAAGCCCATCTCCTACCAGGAAAGACAGGAGATCTGGGATTGATGAATTGAAAGGAGAGATGAGCAAGATCAAGCCTCCAACGTTTGATGGAGAACATAAGAAGGAGGAAGATGCCGAAACATGGTTGCTTGGCATGAGGAAATATTTCCAATTGCAGAATTATTCCTCTCATGCAGAAGGAAGAATTGCGATATATCAATTGAAAGGAAAAACATCCATATGGTGGGATCAGTTTGTGCAGGTGCAACACATTAGTGAGAAAGATATCACTTGGAAGGAGTTCAAGAGGTATTTTGAGAAGAAATACCTGACTAAAAGATACTATGATAGAAAGATGAAGGATTTCTTCGAACTCAAGCTAGGAAGCATGACCATTGATGAATATGAACGAAGTTTCTTGGAACTACTGAAGTATGTTCCATTCGTCAAAGATGAGGCTGTCAAGATTTGGAGGTATCTGAGTGAACTGCCACCTACCATTGGTGACAAGATTCAGTATGATGATCCTAAGACTATGGAAGAAACAATAAGAAGGGATAAATGCTTATATGAACAACAAAGAGAAAAGCCTACCTTTCGGAAGGCTTGGGATGACCAGAGGAAGTTTAAGAAGGAACAGAGGCAGAAGGGAAACAAACCTCCCTTTTTCAGAAATAATCCTCAAGGACATCCATCGTTTAGAGAGCCGAGATTGGATGAAGTGGGGGAACAAAGGTAGAGACAGAGGCCCATTCAATGTTGGGGTTGTAAAGGGAACCACAAATACAGAGATTGTCCCCATAAAAATGGTAAAACAAGAACTGTCCATAATGTTCAACAAGCTGAAACA
>ML853252.1:14234-29758 GCA_009831015.1 Picea engelmannii | reverse complement strand
GCTTCCGGTGTAAACACGGTGCTGTTTAGGGTTCACTTAAGCCATTAATTCACCGAATTTGCAGAACCGACCCTGATCTGGATGTCAAATCATCTCGGTGGAAGGTCCATTGGCGATCGGGAGGCCGACTTAAGAATTTAATGTGCCGTATTAGCAGATGCGTGGCTTTTTATGTGGACAGTCGCGCGTCAGGTGCTTAAGCGCGCACAACGCGTTCTTATCCCGTGCATACGCGCGCACCTTACTAATGTGAAGTGTCTTTCAATTTTTGTATAGTTTTTTACCCTTCTGGAATGCTGTAAACTTCATTCTGTGCCATGAATGACTTCATTGTTGTGTTGATGATGCGGAGTTCTTGTCACCCTGCGTGGACGCAATTTCAGTGATAACAAGGGGCTTCTGTGAGTGCTCGTTTGACTTGTTCGAAAGACTGTCTGGACTTGGAGTCCCATTTTATTTTTACATCCTTTTTAAGCATATTTGTAATGTTTCTGAGGAGTTCTTTCAGATTGGGAATGAATCTTCATAGAAAGTTTATTCTCCCGATAAAAGACTGTAGTTCCTTAAGGTTCTCGGGGTGTTCTAATTTTTGTATGGCCTCAATTCTGCTGGGGTCTATTTTGATTCCATATTTGGAAATGATGTGTCCTAGCAGTTTGTCTTCCTCTAACCTGAAAAGGCTTTTCTTAGGATTTAAAGAAATCCCAAACCTTCTATATTTCTCAAAGACTCGTCTGAGGTGTCACAGGTGTTCATCATCATATCAGGAAAACACAGTTACATCATCTAAATAGATGACAATAAACTTACCTAATTCTTCCACGAAAGCAATATCCATCGCCCTCTGGAATGTGGCTCCTGCGTTCATCAGACCAAAAGGCATTTGCACATACATTAAAGTGCCCCATGGTGTGGTGAAAGCGGTTTTGTCTTGGTCATCCGGGTGAACTAGGACCTGATTGTAACCCGAGAAACCGTCCAGCAGAGAAACTTGACTGGACCCGACCACCCTTTGGAGGATGTGGTCCATTTTCGGCAAGGGATAATTATCCTTCAGGGAGACTTTATTCATATTTTGGAAATCTATGCAGAGTCTGATTTCCCCGGTTTTCTTACGTGTAGGGACCAAATTAGAGACCCATTTGGAGAAACTCAACAGAACTATGATTTTGGCATCGTACATTTTTTTGATTTCCTTTTCTATCAGAGGGAGCAACTTGGGATTTATCCTCCTAAGTTTCTTCCTAAATGGTTTTTGGTCTTCTTTTATTGGAATCCTGTGTTGTATGATGCTGGTATCATAAGCTTTTAAATCTTCATAGCTCCAAGCAAAGACATCCGAATATTCTTTGAACAACTCAATGTATTTGAGTTTTTGCTCTAGGGGCAATGATTTAGACAGTTTGACTATCTTGGGTTTCTCTTCAGTCCCTATATTACAGTCTTCTACCTCTTGTCCATGGGCTTCGATTTTCAGTTTTTTGGCTACTTCGTTAAAATCAAACAAGTCCTCTAAAGGAACTAGACCTCTAGGAAAAACACTGCTTTTCAAATGTAAAACATCAGCATCCATTTCGTCATCGCCTAATTCTCCTGAATCTACGCTATTTACACTATCAATTTCAAATTCAGAACTATTTACATTTTCATCTTCGTTCTCTAAATCCATATTTGTACATTCAAAATCGTTTTTACACTGCAGAAAGTCTTTGATTTGATCATCATTACCAAACACTTTCCAGTACCTGATATTGTCAGGAATGGTTGGTCTACATTTCACCTCAACAGTGTATGAACGAGTCGAGCGGAAAGGAATATTACAGGTGGCTGCTGACGTAGCCAATCCGTCTGCCAGAATGTTATGTCCCCTCGGCATTACCTGCAAATCAACTTCAGTGAAACATCTAAGGGCATCTAGAACAACATTCCTATAAGCTCTAAGACGTGGGTGTTTCGCAGCGTACTCACCTTTGATTTGCTTGATTATCAACTCAGAGTCACCTCTTACCATAGTTTGTTTAGCACCAACTCTTTTCAACAGCTTCAGAATGAGCATCAAGGCTTCATACTCAGCAATATTGTTAGTGCATTGGAAATTTAATTTGTAAGAATGGTTTTCTGAATACCTGTTTCTGTGATTATGCAGCCAGACTCTTGCTCTATCTCCTTCTTTGCTTACTACTCCATCAAATTCCATGCTCCAGAAATCAACGGGTAATTCTTCAGTTATCACATTCTTCATCCTTGATACCTCAATGATTTCTTGGCCTTCATCTTGACTAGATGTATCTTCCATTAGTTGAGTGTCTCGTTCTCCCGTGTCACCATCATTGTACAAGATAAATGAATCCAAGTCAGAATGCGCAGAGTAGAGGGGATAATTGTGCAGTTTTTCTTGGCTACTGACCATGTACTTCATCAATGTTTCTCTGTATAGCCTTCTTTGTTTCCCGAAAACTGGGATAGTGGCATAAGACATATCTAGCTGCAGGGTTCCTTTCAACTTAGCCCCCCAAGACTGAGATAGAAACATTCCATACTTCGGCAGAATGTCTGCAACTACCACGTCCATTACCATGCTCTTTGTAGGAATCTGAACCAAGGTGATGCATAGGTCCTTGATCAAACCAATACATCTAACTTTATTGGAGTCAAATGAGTGTAAATCCTTGTAAGGTCTGGTGACCTCTAGTCCCAATTTCTCCATTACTTCTTTGGGCATCAGATTGTGGGAAGCACTTGAATGAAGCATAGAATTATGCAAGATCAGTTCATGCATGTTTAGACTGATGTAAAAATGAGCGACGTCACCAGTATCATCTCGACCATCTACTTTAGGTCCGAATAGAAGTTCGGGTTGATCATCTGTAAGGTTCACGGTATCAGAATGATTCATTGATCCTATGGTTAAGGCCTTCGTTCCTATGTCAGGTTCAATGGTCAATGCTTTAATCACCTGTGAGCGATAAATGTCTTTCTTCATCAACTCGGTAAGTGGGATGGGAATTTTTACTTTGGCCAATTGCCCCTCAAGGCTGAAAGGTGTAGGAGCTCTTCCTTGGCTCATCAATTCTGGTTTGTCCACCATATTATTCTGTCCAGAAGTATTTGGTGGATTAATAGGTGAAACCTTGGGCTATGACGACCTTTTCAGAATAGTAAGGTTTTTCTTCACAGGAGCTTCGACAGTGCTCTTCTTAGGAACCTTCTCGGTAGCTAGCTCAGAGGCCTTCTCGGTTTCGACTATCTTCTTCATTTCAATCGCCTTTTTTGGGGAAATCCCTTCTGTCTTCTTACTCTGCAGATTATACTGCTGGTGTACCTCCAAAATGGCATTTTCAAATGCCTGTTGTTCTGCATATTCAGCTTCTTCACTTACTTTTGTTTGATTGAGAATAAAAATTTCTTTCTCTTCTTGGGTAAGGAAAATAGCTTCGTTGTCGTGAATGCCCATGAGATTTATGTGAGTATCCTCCAGTTCTTCAATTACTTCCTCCCCTTCTTCAGCATAATTTTCTTGTAGGGGGGGTCTGATCTGCTGATCTGGACCCCTCTACTCTCTTTGATCCCTAGGATTTCTCTGTCTGATTTGAGGAGGGTTTCTCCTAAATTTAGGGTTCCGAACCTGGGGGGCTGGTGGATTTTCTCTTGGAGGATTTTTGTCAGAAACAATAAGTCTTTCCATCATTCTTTCCACTGCTCTGGCCAAAGAATCCAATTTGGAATTTGAGGTCGATGTGGAAGGTTCTTCTTTAATTGTGACTCTCCTCTTTGACCTCTGACGTGCCCTTTTTGCCAACAAATTGGCCTCCACACTTATAGCACTTTTCTGCATGTCTTCCAGGGTGGTAGAATTTCTCTCCCTTAGTTGGTATGACATGTCAGCGTCAAAACCATCGAGAAATTTTATCAATGCTAGAGCTTGTGGAGGTTTGATTTCATTTGGGATTGCGTTGTACAGGTTATTGAAACGAGTGCAGTAATATTGCACTGTCTCACCTTGATTTCTTCTAATATTTTCATATTCCGAAAAAATTTGCAGAGGGTTTTTCTTTACCTCCCATCTGTTTAGAAAAATCCTTTGTAATGCGGTAAGTTCAAGGACTGAGGCGGAATGCAACCCTTTGTACCATTTTTTAGCGTCACCTGTCAAAATTTCGGCAAACAATCTCATTTGAACGTCAGCTTCATCTACTTCATGCAGATCATAATAATCATTCATTTTATCTACGTGTTGTTGTGCGCTCAAAGGTCCAGTTGCATCGAACTGTGGAAGTCTTGTTTGATAGTCTTGGGGCATGGCATGTAGAGGCGCAGCCAACACCAAGGGAGCATATCGAGCTGCCATGATGGGTGGAGGAGGTGGGATGACAACCTGGATGATCAGTGAGGTAGCGACTGAAGACGAGGACGAGGAGGGACTGGATAGCACTGAGGGAGTGATTTGCGGTTTAGTTGTGGGAGACAGAACTTCGGGGGTTCGGGGTTGCAAAACAGTTGGGTCAAAGATGATTCCAGTCACAAAACTATCGGACCATATTCTAACCAGGTTTTGTTGTGGAACGGTATCAAGGTCAGGGTTTTGAGAAGTAACAGGTTTCTCTGAAAAAGAAAGGGACTTATGAAGGGGAATATGACTCACTGAGCCTTCAACTAAGGTCTTTTTCCTGAGAAAATGTTCGGGGTTATCTGTCACTATCGCAGGTTCTGGGTCTGGATGAGATCGAGTATAAACTTTCTTGGGAGCCAGAATTCTTTTTGGTTTTATATATATGTACTTTTTAATTTTGTGAGTCCGAAAATAATATATACAAAGTTTAATCAACCTCTAAACATTACTTTCTTCTCAAATTTGCAATATTCCATGGAACAAACTTTCTTTTTAGGGGAAAGAAAATGTGAAACTATCAATTTTTAGTTCTCGTCCCCAGTGGAGTCGCCACTATGTTAGCACTTGGTAAATTTCCTAGAGGTTGAAAACAGAAGAAATCTACAAAGGTAACTTTATCCAACCACTTTTGAAGCTGGGATCTAGCCCTTCCAACTTTAGAGAGGGATCTCTCTATATAATTTAGCTATGTTTCCAATTTTAGATATTAGGATAGGTAAAGAAATAGGTCAGTTTTGTTGTCAAAGTGTTTTTTGAATTGGTTGAGACAGTCTACACATCCATTGGGCTATGGGGTCTGTGTTCAATAAAATATGAAATACAAACCAGAAACGCAAAGGAAAAACTTTCACAAGGTGAGATAATATAATCACTGGATCTTTTAGTAGCTTAAATGATGATTAGCAGAAAAGATGAGAAAGATAATTTCAACAAAGAAGTAGTTAACAATTCCTTTATCGAAAATACCAGAAGAAAAACACTAAAATATTTCGAGTCAGAAACAGGGTATACGAGATAAATCATGCAACATTCATTACTCTTAAAGATTAGAATTAGAAAACAAGATGATCACAATGCAAGAATAACATTTGACTTAGAGAGAAAACATCACCAGTGAATACACGCAAGAATCGTGTAAAGGTGCCTCCTTTTTATTAATGGAAGATCTCTTCAAAAATATTACAGTCTAATAACGTCAGGGTGTGAATATCAACAACCCCCAATACTTTGAAAGGTGAAGTATTTATAACTCAAATTACAAACGTTCCTGTTATAAATGACCAGGACGTGCTAATTCTATTTTTAGCCTAACTAATTTAACAAATTTCCTAAATCTAGGAACTGCTTGATGACTTGGTGTAACTGCATGCTGATTTCTGGGTAGATTGTTGATGAATCCTTTGTATGACCTCATCTGACTGGAAAGTTGATTGGACCTGGACAACCCATCTGCTAATCGATCAGATCACAGAGCTCTTCCCATCTGAGATGACTGGGCATGTTGACTTTGAGCAGTCTTCGATACACTTCATCCATTTCTGTATACTTGGTGAATGTAGGCTTGGTGAGGAATATGTATCGAATCTCGTGTTGGATACTGATGTCCCACTGAAGGGCATCCAATAATGATTTGCCAGTGATGCTTCCTTGTATGCCTAAAAAATTTGAACTGTCCTTAGCCACTTCAGCTAATCTTTTTTTGTAGTATGGGAGTGTCATAAATTTATCATTAATAACCTTCAGACCAGGTAGACCTTTCTTCTGGAGAGCCTCAATCTTACTGAAGAATCTTTGTACTCCCTGGTCCATGACCTAAACCTTTTCTTCTAGTTAAAGCATTAGTCCTCTCTTGGTCAAAACTCTTTTGACCTCAAGGATGGTCTATGTTCTGTCTTCAATCTTCAGCTCTTCCAGCTCCTCCCTGGTCTTGGAATTGAGGAACTTGATGATCTCGTTTGCCTGTGTTGGCCTATCTCCCAATTCTACTCTGATCTTCTCAATGGCTTGTTTTCTCCTCTGGACCAACTCATTCATCTCAAACATGATCTGGATCATGGGCCATATCTCATTCATGGACTTAGTGATGTCTATCCATACACTCTCTTTGATCTCGGCCAATGTCTTTCCTGCCACTGTTTGTTTCCGGATCTGTTGTAGCTCCTGCTTGAGCTGCTATGTCACCTGCTTTTCCTTGGAGAGGATGGTCTGGAAGGAAATTTTGAGTTCCTGAAGGTTCTCAACTTCCTTTTTAAACCTACTGATCTCTGTCTCCTGCAGGTTCATCCTTTCCATGGACTTAGCCAGATCTGTTGTCTTCTCCTGAGATGTCGATGGCGTCGTGGATGGGACTGCTATCACTGATGCTGTGCTCACTCCTGCAATTGGGATAGCACTCAATGGAATGAATTCCATTGGTTTAAGCTGCTCTTTCTCTTTCAACAGTTTCTCCATATCAACTTCCATTTCTCTAAGTTGTGTGTTCTACTCCACGAGCATCTTTAGCATCTCATCCTTCTCGCCTTCTTTCTCTGCTATCTCCTTTTCCTGCGAGTCCTCTGTGGGCGGGAGTTTCAGTTGTTTCCCCAAGGATGCTATATCAGTGTTCTTCTTCTTTATCGTTTGCTCTACTGCTTTGACGTTCGAAGGATCATAACCGATCTTGAGGACCAGCTCCTCCAAAGTTTTGATCCTATTGTGCTTTGTGAATGATGAAATCTTCTCCATTTTGAGCTGTGTTTGAACATTGTTCAGTGACACCTGCAATTTGGCTGTAGAAGCGGAAGCATGCGCGAACGTATAGAAAACCATTTCTCCAGTTTGCTTGTGCAAATCCATATGATTGGCTGGCTGCATTTCCTTCGTCTGGAATTTGAAGGTGGCCCTCTTGTAGTCGGTTATCACCTTGGGATCTGGCACCTGCGCCTGGAGGAAGGCCATGTGCATTCTTCCCTTCTCTATGTCAAATGCAGACAACAACCTATGCTGTGCAGTCAACGTCTGCTTCCAAAACTGAGTGCAAGTACTGCTGGTAAGGGTTTGGTTCTTTTTCTTGATCAACTCGTACTTCTCAAAAATGCTCAACTTGGGCCCAGTCTTGCCTGGCTGAGTGTCCAATGGGGAGTCTGTGGATTTCTTCGGTAATGCTGGGGTGATGTCCTTATAGAGGCTCAAACTGAAGGGTGGAATAACAGACTTGGTCACTATGGTAGGCGAGGCTTCTTTTTCTCCAGTCGGGCCAAGAACTGAGATTGTCTTGGGCCTCTTAGTGTGTAACTGGAACTCTTTGGACGATTCCTCCGTGACAGGAGGAGATAAATCTTGACGAGGCCTTTTTTCCTTAGGGACCTGTGGCATGGTCGTTGGTGACACAGTGGGTGGGGGAACCTTTTGTTCCACTTCGACCAAGGTGTTAGGCTCCCATACCATCTGATTGATGAATTTCTCAATTTCGGGCTTGGACACATTAACATACATGATGTTCTTGTTTTTCACTCTCATATCTGATATGATCCCACAAGGATCATAATTCCATGGGAAGCTTAGGAAGAACTTCATTTCTCTCAGCATTTGGTCTGCTTCTTCCTCGGATCCACGATTGTTGCATATGAAGGAGCCAATCTGCCCCTTGATCCTAAGCTGCTTATTTTTCTTCAGAGATACAAAATGGATATCATCTGAATTCATAATATGCCTTATATATTCTAAAGCAAAGATTCTAACCGGAAAATACTTGGGAATCTTATAAGGTGCCAAATCGCACCCGTATACTTTGATCTCGGTATGATTCTGATACAGGTACCAATCCCTGGTCTTTGTGTTGTCTGAGAGGTGCAGGATCCTCTGAACTTCATCGTTTATTCGAGGCTCGGGCTTGCCACCTAACATGCTTACCACAGTGTGGTAGAACAGATTGATGAATGCCTTGAAGCTGTACTCTGTGGAGTTGTGCTTCAACAAGGAGGTCCATGCTGTGAATGCCTAGGGTCGACCATCTGCATCCATCTTCTGCATGGAAAATGCAAACTTATCCACCTGGAAGAAAACATACAAGTATGCTAGTATTGATGAATATCTAAACATGCCTTCAGTGCCGAAATTCATGAATTGTTCGTGAATATTGTCTGCCAAGAATGTGCTGAAATCAAATTGGGTGGTGGGATTTTCGTCGGTATAGAAGATGGGTAGAAAACCCAAAATGGGTTCATCTACCCACTGGTCAGAATAGTATCCTAACAAAGCACAAAGGGAAGAAATGACCTGGTTTGCCTTAGTGGAGAACATGGATGATGGGTAAGGGGGATTTGTGGAAGGGAATTGAGCAGATGTGGAAAGGAAAAGCTCGAATACTTGAGCTCTTTGGGGAAAAGTTATTTTCTAATACAACTCTGTAAGGATTTCCAGGTTGAAAGGAGATGCAGAGTCGGCACGGGGAATTTGCATCATTTGGTCTATGGACTAGGGCGTGATGAGGAAAAGGATTTCTCCAGATGAGGAGATGACGACTCTTTTTTCAATAATATAGTGGGCTTGACACTTAAGCACAAACTCGAGAAAATGGTGGATCTGGGGAAAGAGGTAAAGGGGTAAATTGGACTCTGAGAGTCCAATTTCATCGCTCTAGTCCAGGAAAACTTCCCTGAGCCATGACTGGAGGTCTGAGAAATCAAAATCGCATTTGGTATCTGTGATTAATCGATCTTTTTCGACTAGTGGGATCTTTTCCAGGTCGACAGGGGGCGGGAGAAACGGATTCTCCTCTCCTTCCACTGGTTTGGACTTTGGCACCATTTCTGCAACAGTACCTACAATAAACACAGCATTAGTGGGGGCGACTGACTGCGAATGAGGGTTAAAGAATGTAACAGAGGAGTAAGCGATGAATTTCTCTGGTGCGATAGGTGAACAACGAAAATACGGGAATAATGGTAGTTTTATTTAAACTGGGGTCGGTTGGGCGCAGGAGACAGGTTAGATGGATAATGGATAGTTTATCCAGTAATAAATGGACAATGGGTCATTTGCGGGTGAGATGGAAAGTGACGGTGGCTGAAAGATACAGACGGGTGACGTGGTGGCTAGGGATTGGAGGTAAAAGTCGTAATAAGGGGCTTTCCATAAGTGAAAGGGGGGAGGGGACTGAAAACAGTTATGGGATGTGACTAACTCAGGAAGAAGTGGAAGGTGATGTCCATAAGTGAAGGGGGTCTATCAAATAGCAGATGCTGACGAGACTTCGGGGAAAATAGTCTGATGCCACGTATAACAAGGGACCCGCTAGAGGGGGAAAACCATTCCGGACCCCCCCCTCCGTTAAAATCAGATCACCCAAGGGGGTCCGAAATCCATTTTGGGTCGTTGATATGCGCGCCTGTATCTAAGTGCCCTCTTTATCACTCATTCCAGACCCCCCCCCTCCATTAAAGGAAGAATAGACAGGGGGGTCCAGAATCCAATATAGACCGTTGATTTAAGCGCTCAACCCTGGGCCGTCCAGATGCGCGCAAATGTTATCAGCGATTCCGGACCCCCCCCGGTTAAAAGCAGAATGGTCGAGGGGGTCCGGAATGCTCTGTACACCGTAGATCTGGGCACCACGATCATGACTGTCGATATGTGCAGGGAGCATAAATGGGGAGCGAAAAACACATGAGCTGGGAAAAACTTAGGATAAATGTATTTTATGGGTTTTTCCCCAAACTTTTCAAGTAGACACCACCATCGGGCTTCGACCAAACGATCTTCTAAGCATATGAAACATGGTGCAACATTTACATCAAGATGGTTTTATTGGAATGAAACAATAAAGCAACTAGCCTACCTACTAACCTATCTTCCTATGACAATTAACCCAGATTAAACTGTTGGGTTAAGAATTTACTCTACCCTGGGGCTATCTAACCAAGATTAGACAGTCTGGCCAGATTTATTCACTAATATAACCTAGACACTTTGGCTAAGATTAAATTGTTTAGCCAAATTCATTCACTACCCTATCAACATTCAAATTTAAAAAGAACTTGGCCATGCTTGAAAGGTATGAACCAAGTTACTATTATTGCATGGGGCTTTTACTGCAATTCTTCTATGCCCTCTTTTCTTTTTTCTTTTTTTTCTTTTCTTTTTCTTTTCAAATTATTTGCAGAATGAAAAATCATTTGTCAACAAAAACACTAGAGACAGATAATATCCCTAGTCACCAGTTGATCCTATAATTTATAGGGTGATAACATACCCTTTAAAACATGAAAATATTGTCGAGTGATATTTTTGTCTTTCACGCTTGTTGAACTGAAATTTGAAGGGATGTCTGTTTGATGATAATTTATCCATTTTTTGGTCTAGATGGTCAAGTGTACGAACAAAGGTATACTCTGGGAACTTTATTTCTTTAGAAGAGTATTCTCAGGTATGCTTTTAACCCTTTTTCGGGCCTGAGGGACTAAATTTACGAAAAAGGAACCCCCACAGAGTCCATAGTTAAGCTCTTTTTTAGGCTCCCTAAAATTGAAAAGATCGTCAAGTGACCTTATTCTTTCACACTCGTTAAATTGGTCTAGAAGAACATTCCTGACAGATTCCATAGTTAAGCTTTTTTCAGACTCCTTAAAAATGAAAAAAAATTCGAGTGACCTTGTCTTTATCACACTCGTTAAAATGGTTTTGAATAGACATTTGGTGGTGCTAGTTTACCCCTTTTTTTGAGCCAACTAGACTATTTTTCAAAAAAGAGGTACCCCAGTGGAGTCTTCTTTTACGCTTTTGCAGACTCTCTAAAAAGGAAAAACCGACCGAGCTTACCTTCTCTGGGCTCGTTAAAATTACATTAAAATACATTACCATTGTGTGTCTTATTAATCTCATTTTCATACCTTCTTCTTTGGCCTAATTCTGGCTCCATGTTTCTCTCAACTGAACCATCTGAAGTATGCCTTATACGCTAGCCCTGTAGCACTTTGCCTTTGCATCTTGACATCTTTGGCCCATGGAGGTTTTTTCCGAGTGTACCCTTTCTGCATATGTCCCCTTGCTCTGAGCATGAGTGTGTTCCTTGTACCTGGAACTAGTATGTTAGCGACACTTGTTCCTCCTTTGTAACGTAACATTTTTTTTTTATTTTTCCAAAATTATTGAAAAAAAGACAAAAAAAAATTCAAATATACCCCAAAAAGAGGAAGGGAAAAGTACTTTCTTTTTGTTGGCAACACAAGGAGTCACCCTTGGAAAAATCACACCTTCTCATCTATTCATCAAAGATATGGGATATAATGTGACCTTAGGAAGTTGTACTCATAGAGCCGTGTCCTCCTCCATTTGGTTATTCTTCCGAACATATGGAGAGTTGGCATCGCCTCTTGCATCGTCAACTTATGTCAATATCATGTTGCTTGAGTCTCATCATTTGTCATGCTTCTGTCTAAGGGAAGTTTTTACCAAGCCTTTTTCGGCCTTTCTGTAGTTTGTCTCTTGTCCTCATGCCAGCCCATCCTAAAACACCAATCAAAATCCATGTTGAAAATCAATGAAGTTTTCTGTCTAATCATCGATATCCTCTTGTCTATTCACAACTATCTGTCAAAGACCTCTGGGTATAGAAGTTGTACACTCATATTACACTCTAACTCAAGTTTTGAAAATCTTGAAGTTGTTGTTCGAGCTCTAAAAGCATCATCTCCAGCCATCAAACGACACTTAGCTTCTTGAAGATGGATACTATACATGTATATCTTTTGATTTTGAGATGTAGATCCTCTATGTATTGCTCGCGGATACACTTTATATAGTTATATGACATGGATATACACTGTACTTGATTGGTATCCATGATTTTAGTTTTTATCCTGAGCATGGGTATGCCCGCCTCGGTGAGAGAAATTGTTATTTTGCAGATGGCAACTCTCGAATACTGGTCCCTAGGCTCACTCACTTGGCACATTGATGAAGATTGGTAAATTATTTTGGCCATCATATGCTCTTCTGACCTCACACTTTATGGGGCATCTATTATAAAGCTAATTTTCACCCAACCTACATACCTGGCCTCTGGCCCTACTAGTTGCCAATTTCTTGAGCCAAGCTCTTCTAAAAATCCCTATTTCTAAGCCATACGTGCCATGGCCTTCTAAAACCCGTGTGTGCACTCATGCATATGCATGAAGACCTTATAAAACCCACATATGCTGACAAAAACACAACAAATGGAAAGTTGCAGATGGGAAACAAAGTTTCAGGAAATTGCTAAAACCGTTTGACTGCCTATGGCCAGTCATTCAACCAGATAACTACCTATAAAAGAAGAGGTAGGGGTCCCATTTGGAGAAAATAAGAAGAAGAGAATAGAACCTCTTCCCAAATTTATCCCCCCTTTGCTCCAATTTCCTGCAATTGTATTGTGAGGTTGAGTAGTTGGTGCATTGTGAAGAGGAGCCCAGGACCACGTTCGAGGAGCAGTGTTGGCCACATATTGTAAGTTTACTCTTGTGAAGATTAATACAAAAAGGAATTCTTTTTTCATCCCACCATATCATGTGTTCAAATTGTGTATTTATTATATGATATTGTCACATCTAACCCAACAATTAGTATATAAAATGCATGTTTGCAGCTCTCTGTTTGTCCATGTGTGAATGTGGGTCATCTTTGGGAGGAGGCTTGCAGTCAAGGAGCGAGTGAAAGTGAAGGGATTGACATCAAATGAAGGATTTAAGGTAGAGTTACCTAATCTTGTTTGCACCTTTGTATTTCATGAATGTAGGGTTTTTTGTAGGGAGAATAGGAAAAAGTAGAGGCCTTTAAATGGTCATTTTCTGCATGTATGATTAGAGCCCTTAAATGTTAAGTCCGTAAGCGAGATTTCCCACTCACTTCAGTGTGATAGCCCATTGGAAAGGTATCATTGAGGAGATTCATTTTGGGGGCTCAATCATGAATTAATTTATCATTGAGGATCTCGATCCCGAAAAACCTTCATTTAGGCCCTCAAAATGGCCCTAGAAGTTAAAACTGCTAAAAATAGTAAATTGCCAAAATTGTCAGAAAACTATTTTGAGCCAGTTGGAATGGGTGGTTGGCCACCGATATCCATCTGGATCAATTTACTTATATTTTTGTTGTCACCCTTGACGACCTTCTTTTTCTGGCAAAGAAACCCATGTCTCCCTTGGTTGGGGCATTCACTATCCTCTACTCACATTGACATCATCCTTACACCCCGAGTATCCCATAGTCCATGTACCCCTAATCTCTGAGTTTTTCCACTTTGTCATGCCTTTGCCACAATTTAACCCTGTGTCTAGTTGTCCCCCTGACACTAGATATAGTTTCACAATTTCTTCCAATCATCCTTCCTACATACCCCCAACCAAGGGCAGTCTTGAGTCCCACTGCATATTGACTTTGTTCATGTTCCCTATTAGTTCTTGATCTTATCTAGTGGATTTCATGAATCCCTTTGCTTCTTGGAGTTGCGTCTCCCTTTATGTCGACATCAACACAATTTCCAGAAGGGAGACAATATCTTGACTCTCATTACCTTTACAATGAGGAGTCTCAGATGACACAGAGAGAACCATCATTTATCTCTAATGTCGTTGACCCCCATAACATTCGACTTCAACAAAATATCATGTTATGGTGGGTCTTACTATGAGACTATTGAATTTGTTTTATATTAGCCGAAGACCTATGAATTTGTTAGGCCATCAATGCCTATGAGTCATTGACACTTCTTACATGCATCCTTGCCTCTTTTCAGAGTATGTTCACCATTAGAATTGTCATTTGTCGTTATCAAACCACCCCAAAGGGCGCTACAGTTATCTACATCAACATACAACTTCAGTTACTGTCTTACATTTTTGAGTTACATGACATGAACATGGGGCATTCCCACCTCGTTTGTATAGAAATTTTCTTTTCTCTCCCTAGAGACAGATTTGGGTGTCATGATTTCTCCTCTCCCTCCAACAGGATCACTCTTGCAGTTCTTATAAACACTCTTCATTACAATGGTACTCTCAGTAGAAGAAACATTGATGTATTTTGGCTATACGTATGCTCCTAACCTCACACATCAGGGGGCATCTATTATCACTAAAATTTTGTCCGCAACATTGCATGCAAATGATTATAGAAATACAACAGTTCCAAACACCTATTAGTTCACCTGTAACACAAAAAATGCATTTCCAAGAGGCAAAAACTATACAATTGGCCAAAAATTGACATGCGCTTAATCACTAAAGGAACCTCGTGCACAATGTGTGGGCCAAAGAATCTCGTAGAGCACATAATGTGCCATATGCATGACTGTGTATGAGAAAATCCATGCACTCCTATGAACAACACATTTATGTTTTTTTTCTGAATCCGGATGGGGGGCTAGTCAAGGACCAAAGGATGCCCTAAAGGGCCCCTTTCTCACACCAAGAAGCAATTGAATAATGCTTTGAAATAATGCTATAAATGGATTCCATGGGTGCACTAAAAATTTAAGATTTCTATAGTATTATTATACTGCCTCAATCCTCCCTTGAGAATCCTCTTTTCTCCTTGGATCATTCTAGCAACATTCCAATAGGCCATTCCACTCACCTCTTGAGGGAATAGGCTTGGATTTATTCACCATTTTATTTCTAGTTTATCATTGTAAGAAGAGATCTCCAATAGGGAACTCAAGAGCCTTCCCAAGGAGGAAGAGGGGATCCATAAGTCCTCCTTTCTCTATGGTGTTTTTCCAACTAATATAGTTATCCATTGGTGGCATAATATTGGTCATTTGGTTGATTGATTTTGGTTCAAAGTTTCTTATGCATTCTAGTTTTATTTCCTTAGTTGTTTTTAGATTATTTACTTGTTTATTTCATGTGAGGGTCCTTCATCTTTGTAAGGCCATAACTCTCAAACCAGGAGGAGTTATGTGACATTCCACATACCACCAGAAATGGCATGAAAAGAACTATCCATATAGGATACTTTCACCAACAATTTCCTTAATCTTCATCTCGTTATTCCTCATACAAGCATGGGTCCTCCAACCATTCTTCTAGGATAACTCAATTCGTAAAGCGTCTTCCCGTGAGGGCTTTCACCATAAGGGGACCACTTTGGAGTTCATCCATTTGTACACCTTATCAAT
>ML853251.1:7433-20049 GCA_009831015.1 Picea engelmannii | reverse complement strand
GATCATTAACATGTATAGCTTACTATGTATGAGATCAAATCACAAGAGCAAGAACAACTTGCCAACAAGATATGGAAGACTATCACACTTATCTTATGTTATTAAGAGCAATAAGATCCAAGCATTAAGTGTGAAAATAAGAAGGAAAATTTAAGCATATGCCTACTCTATCAACTTATCCAATGAGCATTACTTCAAGTGTCTTGGCAAATGGCCTTAAGATATTATAGCATGAAAAAGGAAACCATTCACTAAACTATTGAAGCATTAAGCATTTAATATGTTAGATTTAAGCATGTAAGTGAGAGATCAATCTTTAGATGGCTTAAGCATGCAAATAAATCTAATTAAGTTGATTATGCCCAATAAGCCTAAACTAAGGATTAGTATGTGTGATATCTAGATCTAGAATATTTTAAACCATTAAGCATGTAGGATCAACAACACATATTAATACCCTAGCCTTACCATTTGGGGTATTCCTCTCCCAATAGGTAGGCAATTATTAAACTTGTTTAACATAGAAATGACTTGAAAAGGAGAGAGAAAGATAAACAAGAATGATGAGCTAAAGGAAGAAGCAAGCAACACGAGAAAGCAAACAACTAACCCCACGTCCTAGGTTTGGGAGATGCCCAACATCCACCAAACCCCACGTCCTAGCTCAAAAAGTGCTCATAACTCAAAATGAAGCAAGATCTATACTTAACCTAAGTTACCCAAGGCTCACACGTGGGAGGAGGCCGTACCATTCCTTCTCCCAAACCAATGAGCCACTAAATCAGCAAGAAAAGAAGAAGATCTATGCACAAGAAGTCCTAAAAATTGAAAGAGAAGGTTGAGAAAAAGCTACCAACTTGTAGGAGGGTCTTGGGGTGTTGTGTGGACGTTTTTGGGTAGCCAAACCCCTTCAACCAGATCTGAAACCTGCAAAAACCAGCAAGGTATACTTGTTGGAAATGCTACACATAACAATACAAGTGAAGAAAAACTTTTGCTTTTTAGGGCAAAAATTCTTCTATAATTTTTTTTTTATGAAAAATATAGATTTAGATGACCAAATCACTATGTTAAGCTAGCTGAAATATATATGGATGAACAACAATAAGAGAAGAGTAATAGATAGAGAAAGGAAAGGAGTTTATGTGCGTCTTAAGGGAAGACTCTTCCTTGAGGCACACCCAATAAGATCCTTGAAGCCAAACCTGCAAGATCTAATACAATGGCATGCATACAATAGATAATATGGATGATTAAGATAATAAAGTGAAATACTTGCACCCTATCTAGTTAATCAACATATATAGATCTACAAGAATACTCTTTGCAAGATCTACTCAAATAACACTTTACTTAAGATCCATCTATGCAACCATCATATCAAACTAAAACAAGATTACCTCATGTGATGTAAGAACCCAAACACTTGTAGCTCTTCCAAAAATCCTCCAAAGTTTCTCCTTTATTATTACTCAAGAAAAGTCTTGGAGAAATACTTGCTCCAAAACCCTAAGAGCCAAAGAATGGAAGATGGAACAAGAAGAGAGAGAGAGAGTGGAAAATCAAGTAGCATAACAATAGCTCAAGATATGGTAAGTTGGGAGTGAGGAAAGAGATCTATTTATACTTGGAGAGGCAAACCTATCTCTCTTGGATCAATGCCAAGTGTCCACCACCAAGCAAAAGAGGAGATTCCAAGGCTAGGGCGCACCATTTAGGGTTTAGATCATAGATCTAGGGTGTATATGGATGAGGGAGTGTTGGGATCAAGCAAAAGAGGTGTGAGAGGCTATGGGATACGTGCCAAGGAAGTGGAGAGAGTTAAATAATTTTTTAAAAAATTATTTAGAAATTCCCAAGTGAAAGGGGGGCGTAACTCTCCTAGGAGGGCGCACCATTTGGGGATGAGGAGAGGAAAGGGAGGCAATCAATGAGGTAGAGGGAGTGGGATTACCCTAGGAGGTGACATGAGGGGTAAAGGGAGACAAATCACAAGTGAGAGCCCCCCCCCATGCATCAAACTTAAGTCACAACGTTGCATCACTAAAGGAGGGCGTCAATCCCCCTAGGGGGCGTAACTTTTTTGAGTGATGTGAGGGGGTGAGGGTAAAGAAATGTTAAATCAAGGTTGGGTGGGTAGGAAAGGCTTAGGGAGTCTCTCTCTAACCTTTATCCATCTTTTAACATCCTTCTAACTCATTATTACAATTTTACACTTTTTCCATGTTTGGACTTTAGCAATTAATATTGTTGTTTTTGACTGATTGACACTCCGGGTGGACAAACCCGTAGCTAAAGTTGTCCGACTGAGCTGAAACTTGGTCCATGGATGTAGGGGGTCTCATTCCATTTCTTTTGAGCACAAATACCCCTATCAAAAGTCCAAGGACCTAGTTTTTACAATTTTACTAAAAAATAATCAATTAATTAAATAATTAAACCTCCAAACTTAGGGAAATTTAATTAAAAATTAATTAATTAAAAAAAAATATTTTAGACTCGACGGAATTCCGCGAAAATTTCTAAGATGTCTTGCATGGTCATTTACAATGATTCCTAACAATAATTACCAAAAGATAATCCCACTGGAACGTCGTTCACCACTTTGGAGGAATTATTGCAAGTGTGAGGGAAAAGCTCAAGGGAAATCAATAAGGCTGAAAAGCCCAATTGATAACCTGAGGATAAAAAACCCTCGGTGAAAGGAACTCTCCCAGTGAACCGATCCCAAGGTAACTGACCTAGACTATGACTCATGCAGACCTATTACATTATTGACCCACACAAGGGTGCGGAAATTCTAGTTACAAAAATAAGTGCTGGGGCCAAAAATGCCCCGTAGAACCAAAAGTCTTCAATACATTTGCATCTGATGATGCATCTCTTCATGGCACATGGAGTTGACCACCTATGTTGGAGAGGCGGTCAACAGGGGGGATGTTCCACATTATTTCCCTCTTTGATTGTGATGTTCTAGTCACCATTTTCTTATGTTTTAGGCATGTTGTGGTGTGACATGGTGGTACATTGGCCTAGGAGATATGTTCCCTAGCACATTTGGGTGTATAGATTACACTTGATATGATCATTATCACACCTTTGGAGAGCACTTCACTTATGCACCCATTTTCACATGATTCTAGGCATTTTAGAGTTTATTTGAGCATGGTTTAATGAGGACTGGTCTCTCTTGTGTGAACGTCTAGGCATATTTGGTGGTCCCTGACTCATACATCACATCTTAATGACATAGACTACCTACAATGGTCGAGTGCTCCACTTGTCTAGTCATGTCGAGGTTGTTCTAGCCCTCTTAATGCCTAGTTTGACCAACTTTTCACTTGATTGGAGGCTTGGTTCTAGAATGCCCTTGCTTAGTTGGCATGTGTTCACACTTGAGGAGGTTTGTTATGATGTGGATTGATTACCTAGATGGAGTGCTCATTTACTTTGTCACATATTTTGAGGCATCACTTCATGTATTGCATTATTTTATTGCTAGATATGGGGCCATCCCCTTCTTCCAGGGTGTTAGTTAACTTTTGGCACATGGATTGATGATATTATTGGTTGGTTGATTCCTTATTTTTGGGAGAGAACCATTTGCACATTGTTTGAGGATTGGTTAAACATTGGAGACCAAATTCATCCTAACTTGGAGGAACGTGCCACCTTGAGGAGGCCTCAGGTTCCGAGCCCATACTCTTCATCCTCCTTCGTGACCAGACCCTATTCGACAGATCACCTCCTTCTTTACACTGCTACCTTCTGGTAAAGGCACTAAGAGACAAATTGACACCAGTATAGTTTCAGAGTCCAGATCAGTGTGGACCTGAGGGATCTTCCCCGTCCTGTGAGATTTTAGTGACATGATCAGACTAGATCCCTTTCCAGGAGACGGATGAGATCCCCCAGGCCTCGTCGAGGTACTACCCTCTTCCAGTCACAACGTAGTGGACAACCTAGGCATCTCTAGACATCCTACTATACTCAGTTTTCTTCACTCGGCCTCATATGGTAGGAGAGATGGGTCCTTTCCACGACTGACCTATTTCATCACCTCTGGTTCTTCTTCTTGCTCTTGGAGTTTCTCCTACAATACATCTCATTTGAGCAGGTCTCTGGGATTGGGGTTGACGGTTCTTCATATCTCAACATAGATCTCACTCTTTATTGCTTTACCTTATTTCATTCTATTCTCATCTTACTTTTTGCTTCTTGCATTTATAGGAGACCTTTCAGTACTCCTGCTTTGTAATGACATCATTGTATTCAACTGTCCCTTTGACCTACTTTTGCGGGCATTAGTTGGACATTAATAAAATTATCATTATCGTTATTGTTATCATTATCTTCTTCTCTTTTTCTCATGGTGGATTGGGGGAGAAATCCCTTAGCAAGTTTGGAATTTTTGAAATTTGTTGGAGTACTTTTATCTTCGATTTGTGCTATGGATGGAGGACGAATGCTCCTTTATTGAGGAGACTAATTGTGGATGATTTTTCAAGTTTGATGTGACAACCAAATCTAGCTCATCAATTAAACGTCCAAAATATTTGGAATACAATGTAGAAATTCATGTGGAAAACAATATATAAATGTATATAAGAATATTTATGAATAGTATGATATGATTACAATGAGAATGAGGGTCGTATATATACCCACGCAGGGGTGCCCTTTCGTAAGAGACGTGACCTTTCATTAGGAAGGTGTCCCTTCATTAATTATTATTTAGTGTTAATATATATATATTGCATTGTCTCCCCCTTTTGAAATGCTTTGTCCTCAAAGCATAATTATGGACGGGCTTTATGTCTTGCTTTGGCTTGTCTTGTACTCGCATAATTCTTGGTTCTTGATGCTGTTATGGTGGACGAATCGAGACGATACAAACTTCTAAGTGTCGAGCATAATTGACGAACTGTAAAAGGATCTGGCCATCCTAAATTGATCCTTTGTGGAACATTGTGTTTATATGATTCATCGATTAGTTTTTTCTCAATTGTACTGGAATTAACATTCATTGGACGATAGGACAATTGTTTTCCTTCTAAGCGATGTTGATTGGTTAAAGTGTCTGCTCTTGTGATTGGGATGTCGATAAGGTGTCTTGGCATCATGACTTCCCTTTATTGTATCTGTAGTGCGCTTAGGATTTACTTTTGATGTTTCATCTTCTTCCTGCACTAGTTTGTTGATAGTTGCATTTCTATTAGTAAGTACACCTGTAACTTCCATAGTTTGTACTCCAACATCCTTATATGGCTTTTCTCCAACTGGATTGGAATCTTTTTGAGTTATGATATCCATTGGATCTGTATTTGTTCCTTACTCCACAACTTGGATTTTGACACTTGAAGATGTCGATGCTTCCTTCTGGATAAATTGTTCTAACTTATTCTCCAGTGACTTCTTATCATTTAAAGCTTCTTGATTTGCGTAAGTAGGTTTTGATTATGATTCTTTAAGCATGCAAGCTCTTCATTTTCGGATTGTTCAACTCTTTTTGTGTCTCGATTCGCTGTCTTCTCTTTTAGTCCTTTGATTTGTTCTAACAATATTTGATTAATGGATCGTTAAGTGTGAACTTTCTTCCTCTTTTTTCTAATAATTTCTTTCCCATATCTTCATTCTCTTGCTCCAACTTTCGAATGCATGGTTTTGTATCCTTTGATTTTTTAATCTGAGTAAGAAGTTTTTTATTGTGATCTTTTAAATGAGAAATTTCTTTGTTTTTATCTACAATAATTCCGTCGTATTCTTTTTGTATCTTTGATACTGACAATTGATTTTCCTGAAGTATCACCTTTGAGATGTCTTTAAGGTCTTTTGATGAATGTACTATTGAATCTGACTTCATAGTAATGTCTTGAAATGTCATCATCTTCTTCTTATAGGGAAACACCAAAAACCTTTTCTCCATGTTTAAGATGCAGGTACCTAGTTTTTCAAACCAGGGTAAACCGAGAATTATGTCAATCTCTTTATGATACATAGTTGTAACATTGAATTGAGATATATATTCATAATCATCAAATGTTACTTGCAACTCCTTATTTTCATATTGTTTCTTGTGAAAAAGATCTTCCTTTTCAATTATATTCGGCTATGGAATTAATAATTGATTTTCCAAATTAATGTTAATGTAATTTTCCTTATGCCTCTCGTTAATAATGATGTTAATCTCTTTTCTTTGAATACTTCCTTTTAATGTAAATAATCTGCAACATGAAGTTGAACAACCTTCCTAAGAAAATCTTCCTTTTTCCTCATTCTTAGGATTCATTTTGTTTCGTCGATACTTTACGATAACTAAAAACCTACACACTCTGAAACAAATATTTGGTTATGAATCTTATATAACCCTTCTTTTTTCCTCAAGGATTAAATAGTGCCCTTATAAAAATATTCTTCAATGGATTCCTTGAAAATAAAAATTTCCTTGATAATTTTCTCTAATAACTTTAAAATTTAAATATCCCTTTTAATATATTTTTGACGTAAACTTCAAAATTCTACACTCTTCTTCTTATACTTTCTTTATATTTTTCATGGAGCCCTTTGGCCACCGAATCAAATAATTATTATTATTATTGGTTCACTTTTTATAATTAACCTGGAATACACTTCTCCTTAGAAATTAATCATTTGTTTTATATGATGCTTTTTTAACTTTACCATATAATAACCCGTTTATTCTTTAAAACTTTTCTTTAGTTTAACCTCTTATAACTCCTTTTATAATTGATTTCTTTTCGTATTCCACTTGTAATATTTTATGCCACTTAAAATAATAAATATTTTACCTTCAATTAATAACACCTTCTCTTACCCTTTGACTTATTATATTTGTTTTATATTGAATTCCTTTTATTAATTAATCCTTTGAACTCGCAAATTAATGAATCGTCGTATGGATTAATTCTTAAGCCAACCGGATAAGATGAACCAATCACAACAACGAATTATAACTGTAGTCGTACAACATGGATGAATCGACAACAGGCACAACAAGTGGTACGACCTGAAACGATACGACTGTGTAATTCGACGGCTATACTGTTGGATACATTACGCTGACAACTGTACGGACGAGGGGCTTTACGGATCGATTTATTCTTCAGTGGCTGGAAACTTCTCGGAACAGAGTACAGATGGAATTGGTAGGTTGGAAAACTCATTGCAAACTATACGGCGGTGACCTGTGGTACACATACGTCGGATGAGATGATACTTTGAAATCTTAGTTAGCCCTTCATAAACTGGTGTGTAATTACTTGGATGACAACGGAAATGACTTCGGTTTTGTCCATCAATTGTCACGATTTTTTTTTATGGCCTCTATTTGTGGTTACATCAACAATGGTGGCACTTTTTTGTAAATTAATAATCACAACGACAGAACATAATGATGGTGGTGCTCTTCTTTCCAATGTTCAGTTTGTCTTAAGTTAATTAAGATATGATGTGCGACTGACTACAAAGCCTTTCAACGGATTTGTATGGATGCAACTATCAATGTCATGATTCATCTCCTCTCCCACGATTATGCTTAGAAATGGTGACTATTCTGTTATTTTATTTTATTTTATTCATTTATTTATTTATTTTTGGATTTGCAACGGACTACCCTTCTTCCACTGAATTTCTGAGTTTAACGGAAAAATGCCCTAATGTGGTCAAAGACCCATAATTCCAAGAACTCGAAAAAATTGGGTGGCCAAAAGCCTGCAATTATGTTGCTAAGGCAACAAAATGTGATCAAAGGGTAGGATTAGACTTGCTCTGATACTAAATGTGACAACCAAATCTGGCTCACCAATTAAATGTCCAAAATATTTGGAATACAATGTTGAAATCCATGTGGATAACAATATATAAATGTGTATAAGAATATTTATGAATAGTATGATATGATTACAATGAGAATGAGGGCTATATATATACCCACGCAGGGGTGCCCTTTCGTAAGATATATATATATATAAATAAATGTGTATAAGAATATTTATGAATAGTATGATATGATTACAATGAGAATGAGGGCTATATATATACCCACGCAGGGGTGCCCTTATATATATATATATATATTACATTTGATGGATGATTCATGGTTAGGGTTTTATGGATGAGCAAGGATTTACCTAGTAAGTATTCTTTTTAAGTCTTTGTGGATTTATTTATTGGGTGTATTAAGTGCAAATGTGCTTATCAAGTGGTGAAGGTGCATTTTCCTTGTATTTTTCTTGAATAGATCCTGTCTTATAAACCCTAGGAAGGTTTCTAGTGGAGAACCTTCCCTTGATATTATCATAAAAGCTTGTTAAAGGACAAAGGAGGATCTTCTAGGGTTTGTAGTGGACTACCCTAGTTATCACTCTATAGGAGGATCTCCAAAGGTTTGTAGTGGACTACCTTAGGTATCACCCAAGATCTATTCTTTACTTTCTTCAAGAGTGTCCTTGGTTGACCCCATATGCCTAATGAAAAAACACTAGTCTCCCGTCCTCCTATCATCTTTCACACCCTAAAATTTACCAAAGCCATTTTGCCTAGATTTACTCTTCACATCACCATGAGCTTCATTGCACTAAATCCTAGCAATCTTAACCTAGTGATACCCCCCCTTGAGCTGGAGGAGAGCCGACCTGAAGTGAAAGAGGGTTGGTGAGGTGACAGTGGCCTCCCTCCGAGTTACATTGGATTGTACTTGAGCTTTCAGATTTTATCTCTATAAGTGTGAGTTTGTGTGGTAACAGGCAGGAAGGATGTGAAAGTTCGAATCATTGGGGAATTTGGCAGCTTAGTTAATAACTTAATATATCGGCGAACCTGAATATGAACCTGAACCTTATCCGAACCCGAGTCAAATTTGAACTTTGTTTTGAGGTTCGTCGAACTTCGAACCTCAAGGTTCAAGTTCAGTAAACCCTGTGACATTGGCCACACTAGGTTTCTTTTTAATTTCTTTAACATTTATGATAAATGCAATACAAAAGTTTCATATATTTGGAATGATAAATTAATTCCTTCCCATGTAGTAAAAAACACACATCATGATTTTGCCCTAAAAGCCAATACTAAGAATAGGAAATTGCAACTCACCACTAAATTTTTCTATTCCAATCAACTCCTTCTGCCTCTTCCAATCAGAGTATTTGAGTGCCAATCTTCAACACTTTCCAACAATGGCTCTGATAGAATTGGTGCATGCCAATTCAAGGGGGTATACTTGGATGACTTGAAGCTTCAAATATGAAATACTAGGAGATTGAACTACCACAAAGTTGCAATAAAAAACTGTTATTCTGCAGTAAAGTACTTAAAAATATGCAACTTCATCACATCAGCAAGTGTTAACTTCAGTTTTGTATATCTCTCCGATATTCCGATAAATTCTGAGTTAAACACATGTCCGATATATTCGAAATATTCTGAGATATTCCGAGTTAGACCCCTGTCTTGCGACATTTTCCGAGATATTCCGATATTTTCCGCCGATGTCACCGAGAAGTTACATGCCAGACCCTTGCCGATACTTTCCCCGAGACAAGATATACAGCATTGGTTAACTTCAAATTTATGATTATATATGTCAATAGAAGTCAGAATTTTCATAAATTCACAATATTCTTTCTTTGTTTATGCAATAAAAGTTGCAGAACAATGAACTAAATTGACCAAAAATACAAAGAAAACACCCTAACTCGATGTGTTACTGCTGATTTAAGGTACTCCCTTTACAAATTTGCAACTTAGTTAGAAGACTAACAATGATATTCTAGTATGGTTGCCTTGAAAATGGTTATAAAATCAACTGTTTTTAAGATGATTGGTGCTTTGTCCTTGGAATTATGGAGTGAAGTGAAGATAAAGTTTGCATGGTAAACAATGCTATTTGAATCTCACAATTTCGTGTACTTAAGAAATAAATATTCAAACATGCAAGAGCTATGCCAGATAGATAGAAATCTTACACACAAATACACTCATATTGGTTGCTGAAAGATGCTGCTTTGATTTTCATTACTTAGAGTTGTAGAAAGAATAAGTTCTAAGCAAGTTGGATAAAAGTCAACACACTCAAGGATCTTGGGGGATAGAAGTAATTACCCCAAGACTCTTACATTCTTCTTACACCACTCGAAGTTCAATTATGGTAGTGAATGTGGGAAGTCAACTATTACAATAGCACAAGTGCATGCTCAAAAATCTAAGTCTCAAGTGGAAAGAATGAAAGCAAGATGACAAAAGCATGAAGACACTGATCATTGTCTCCTTTGCTTGCACTACTTTTTATAGCCAAGAGAAAGTCTAAAAAAGGTGGAAGACTAAGAAGAGAACTAAGCTTGATATGGAAAGTATGTTGAAAAAGGAAGAAGGCACCCTCCCTAGAGCTTCATGTACACTCAACTAGGGTGCACCAACTAGACGAGAAAAGCTTGAAAGCATGCAATGTAAGGTGCCCTTCTCATGCATTGTAAAAGCAACTGAAAAAACACTGAAATATGCTTGGAATAGACCTCAAGTGAAGCATTGTCTTCCTGCTTGGAATATATTGCATGCATGGTTGTAGATTGAAAGATTATGATCTCGAGGAAGGTGCACTAGTCCTCTAGCTCATGATAGACATGAAGTCTCCTTAAGCCAAGAATGGATGACACATGTTAGCTACTTGCAAAGCAACCCACCTCATCCTCCATGAGTCCTCTCAAGCCACTGAGTCCAAATAGATGACATGTCCACAAGTAGGGCACACCCATCTAGCTCAAAAGACAAGATAAGATCATGAAAAAGCAATCCCTGAAAATAAATTAGGTTGCACATCTCCACTATGCGCACATGTCCAACAAATGACCAAAATGTAGGTCAATGTAACTAGGAAGTACAATCAATGATACCAATTTGTATGAATGCCCTAGGCTACCTCAAAAGCATAGAGCAAGATAAAACAAGATAAAACAAGCTAAAACATGAAATATATGAATTAAATATCACATCAAAGAAGGAGAAAGAAGAAATTGTCCCAGGGATCAAATAGATGTCTGTAACAGTGGATGAGGATGTAGAGGGTGAGGATGAAGAAGTATTTGCTGCATAATCTGTTTCTTAGAAGGATCTAATGTACTGTCTAATGATGTCATCTAGAGAGTGTCCAACGTTGAGAGGGCTTGGATGGATGATCCTGGGAGGCATACAAGGCAAAGTTGCTCACAACAGTTTTCGAAGAGCATAATATTGTGATATGGATTTGGCTCAGATTAAGTCGTCAATCCGATCTATGCTGAGAACAAGTATCCCTAGCTTCTGTGGGAAAGAATTTACTGGCCCTAGGGAAAGACGTACATAGTCTCATTGATGTGCTGCCTGTTCTATCAGTCATCAGAAGATTTTCCCATCGCTTAGCAACACCAAGTGTTGAAGCCTCTTATATGCATTAGGTAGAGGGTATCCAATGGGGGTAGTATACATGAGTTGTTGCGAAAATTTTGGTACTTATTGAACATTGGTCTGCCAAAGCCATGTGTTTATTTAACTGCTCTTACATCTTTATTTTCGCCCTTTGAATCACAATCTCGGGGTAGAATTAATGCCTAGTGACATAAATGAAAGATGAGAATAAATGAAGAAGGATAGGGAAACAATGCCCACAATTGGCATGCCTATGGTTGACATGGAAAACACTCAAGAGTACGTACGAGATTTCTAAAAACTACGTTGTTGTAGTGAAGGAACCAACTATATAGTTCAGTTAATGTCAAGAGCATTTGACAAAGATTAAAAGCATTGGACTTGTTTGCATGACATAGGATCTTTTATGAGTGATGCTCTTCATTTTGATAGTTGCAATGTTTTGTTGTCCTTTCTTTCTACCGTTGAAAAATTTTAATGGCAAGAATTTTTCTTAGAATATGTGATACGTTTAGTTGTTATAGTGTGGACTCTAGAGAGCTCAAGTTACATAATTGTTTTGGTGCTTTTTTCCACAGGAATTTTTGGAGAGCAATGATGGTGATCCAGAGCTAATTGTTTTTATACCGTAAGTCACTAATTTGGATTAGCCAATATTTGATGCTGAATTAAAATATTAAAATGTTTTTGTTGGCAATAATTTCACTAAATATATATTTCCCTATGTTACTGTTGAATTTTATACATAGATTGCTTTGAGGCAAAGGTAATTTTTTGCCGTTCCATGGAAATCTGCATTTTCTATTATATAGTATAATATTAATACTCTCATATGATTACTAAAGATACCTTAAGCACTAATCTTCCATTGTTTTCATACCTTATTTCTTTAACAATATGGCTAACATCTCTAGAATTTGTGTTATTTCATTATTCCATTCACACAAGTGTGCCAATAAAACGTTGGCCCAAGAATAATTGTTGGGTATGTTATCACAGAATCCAGCACTTGTGCAAAGCCTTCACAAGATGCCAAGCTTGTGTAACAATTGGAAGTAATTACCATTGTCACCTAGGCAAGTGGTAGCACTTTAGAAGCTACCACTTTATTACTAGCACTTTAGAAGCTTTGTCTAGTTCTTATTGCATTAAATATTTTTCAAGAGTCTAAGGATAGGAGAAATCACTAGGGCCTAGA
>ML853250.1:5591-29759 GCA_009831015.1 Picea engelmannii | reverse complement strand
ATGTTGAGTATAACATGAAATGCCAATTTGACTTGGTCGAATTGATCGTTCATTGGAGAATAGTCTTAAGAGATTTATTCACAGCTTCCACTTGACCATTCTCTTGTGGGTAGTAGGGTGATGAATTTTCTTGCCTCAACCAAAGATTTGATGTTAACTCAAACATAATTTTGTTCTGAAAGTGACTGCCATGGTCAGTGACAATGTCTCTCGGGATGTCGAAGCTTGCTATTATCTGGTTAAACAAAAAGAGAGTTGCGGTCTCTCTGTCATATTTGAACGTTGGCATAGCTTCGACCCACTTGGTGAAGTAGTCTACTACTACGATGATATAACGATGCCCCCTTGCTGAAGGGGGGTTGCATGTAGTGTAATTAATCCCCTACTTGGTGAAGGTACCAATGATAATGATGGGAAACATGGGAGTGGGGTGTGCCCTCATCTTCCGGGAGAAGATCTGACATGAGTGGAACTTCTTGACCGATTCAACACAATCTTTGATTAATGCCAGCTAGAAGTAACCGACTCATAGAATCTTTTGGGTTGTTTCCAACCCAGAAAGATGACCACCACATGCTCTAGTGTGGCCATCATTAAGCACAATTTATGCTTCTTCATGCGTGAGACATCGACGAAGGATGCAATCTACACCTCGATGATATAAAGTGTCCTCGAGTGTGATATAGTTCTTGGTCTGATGGCGTGTACGGCGATGCTCATCACAAGAAGTAGAGGCTGGGCACTTTAAAGTCTGGAGATAGACAAGTACATTTCCATACCAGGGGTCCGAAGACACGATAAAAAACATGTCTCCTTTAATAGGCGACTCTTCGGGCATAACATCACCTGACTCGACTGGAAGTTCCGAGATGAGTTCCGCAAAGACCAACGACCTTTTGGATTTTTCTGAAACAAAATCTAAGCCAAATTCTTGAAGGACAACTATCCATATACTAATCTTTCCGCCAATTACTCGTTGAGTCAATATGTACTGACTCAGATTCACAATGGCAATGACGGTGGTCTTGTGAAACAAAATATAATGACGAAACTGTTGGATAGCATGAACTGCTGCCAATGCAAGTTTTTCAACATGGGAATAATTGAGTTACGGTCCAACTAGTCCTTGGCTCAGGAAATAAATCACATATTCTGAGAGAAAATGATCCTCCTGAACCAAGACCATACCGATGGTTGAATCTGTCACCGCCAAGTACAATAAGAAATCCTTATTATAATTGGGTGATCAAAGCAGAGGGGTAGTCATGAGGGCACGTTTCAACACTTCGAAAGAGAATTGAGTGGCTTCGTCCCAATGAAAAGGAACATCCTTCTTCAACAAACACATAAATCCCTTTGTGATCTGGACATAGTTTGCGACGAAATGCCGTAAATTTTTTTCTTTTCCCTGGAGACTCTAAAGCTGAAGGATTGTGTGTGATGGAGGCAACTGAACTATTGCCTCAACTTTGAGAGGATCGACCATGATCCCTATTGTCAAAACTACAAAACCTAGAAAATGACCCGATGCCACGCAAAAACTGTATTTGTTTGGATTCAAGCAAATTCAGTAGTAGAGACATCACCCAAAGATAAGTCAGAGGTGTGTGGGATGATCAGTTCTCTTACGAGATCGTGATGCTAAATCATCAAGGTAGGCTTCGACTATATGTTTGAGATCGTGGAAAGAAAAAGACATGGCTTGCTGAAAGGTAGCTCCAACATTTTTTAGACCAAAAGGTATCATCTGATAAGTCAATGTACCCCACAGACAAATGAAAGTGGTTTTGTGTTGGTCTTCGGGTTTGATCTGTATCTAATTATATCCCGAAAAAACATCCATGAAAGAAAAGGCCTCACAACCTATGCATTCATCGACTATCTGGTCAATAAATGGCGTGGGGAAGTTATCCTTTGGGCATGCCTTGTTCAAATCATGGAAGTTCATACATACACGAATCGTACCCTATTTTTTTTTTACTAGAACGGGATTTGACACCCATTGAGTCAAATAGACAGGGTAGATAAAACCTGCTTTGAGCAGTTTCTCTACTTCAGCCTTAATAGTTGTTTCTTTCTTATGATTGACTGGACGAAGCTTCTACTGGACCAGATTAACGTCAAGATACGTCGTGATTTCATGTTCGACAATTCTTGGATCAATGCCTAGCATCTTCTCATAAGACCAGGCAAAAACGTCATGGAATTCTTTAAATAAATCTGTGTAGATTCAAATTTCCTAGGGGGAACAATCAGTTACGACGGGAATATTCTCCACTACGCTAGGGGTTCTGGAGATATCAATAGGTATCATTTCAATGATGGTTTCCATATTACCCTCATCATAAACAACATGTGTAGCCAAGGGTTTGATAGGACAAGACCTATCTCCTGTCATAGTCAAAGTGAATTCTCCTGCTTCAATTTTTCTTAACTCTGGGAGGAAATAAGATATGTGATGGAGATCATCCCAGGGTCTGTCCAAAATAATCATTGCTTCAATAATCACTTCGTCTGAAGGCAAGACTAATTCTAAAGGATCAGTATCAACAAGGGAACCTTGAGCCCAAGTAGGCTCAAGAATCTGATCTAACTCCTGTGCGGGAGTTCGATCAGGGTCAGTGGAAGCTTACTGGACTATTGAGTACGCAACTTTAGTCGTGGACAAGGGCATGGCCATACCCTGATGCCTTGTCCCTTCCATCATGACCTATGGGGAAGGAAGAGTCCATAGATCATTGAAGTAAGTCATATGAAATGATGAGATTTGAAAAATCTCAACCTTAGGCTGGTCTGATATGAACTTAATATTGTCGAAAGGAGGCAGGTAATCGAAAGTACCCATTAAATGTGGGCACAAACCAACCCCTATGTTGGTGATGTCACATTGAGGGTTATCAATCATCAGGACCATGGATGCCCCCGATGAAGGGTCATGACGGGATAAAGACAATTGATCAATGGTCACTATCTGACCCTCATGTGGAAACAAAAAGACCTAGAAAACTATATCGACCACTGCTTACATTGCATATGTCCAAATCCTTCCTAACAAGAGATTGTAGTCGAGAGATGCATCGACCACTTCAACCTGGATGCACATGGTCTTCTCTCCTAACTGCATGAGGAAAGAGGGGATGATGCCATGTGGTCGAACGAATGACCGTCAAAAGCGGTAAGAAGAGTCAGTGACAGAGACAAAATGGGTTGTCCTATGGCCTTCCAATACGCCAATGGCATCATGCATTTCAAGGCACCCTCATCAACCACCATGCAAAAAATGTTCTGAGTAAAATTTTTCATGGTGTAAGCCACTACTATTTGAAACGCCACATGGTAAGGGAGATGAGGTTTTAAGTCGATCGTATCAAGCATGATCGTACTTGAATTACAATTCTTAGAAGATCCTAATGAGGCTAACAGAGACTTTCTCTAGGAAGGACAGCTCTGGAGGACCTCCAAAGCTGACATCGCACAAGGGGTTTGAGACAAATCCTCCACCACAGAGTAGTTCTGGGTGGCCCTTGCATTTGTATTGTGTGAATCTTTCTTGAACGCACCTTTTGGGATGTGTGTCATTTTTTCTCCTAATGTCTTCTTGATCTGGAGAGGAAGAGGTGGGTTTTTGGCTTCTTTACTCTTCTCAGAGGTGTTTGGAATTCCATAATCATGTGCTCTACTCGATATATAGGCATCACCTTTCATCATATACACATTCGCGGATGAAGGATTACTCGAAGATGGAGGGGGTCTTTGACTACCCCCATCCGTTCTCGGAGAGGCTTGAGTTAAATTTTGCCCATGTTTAAATGGGTTCGTTAACACAACAGGTTTCTGCTACACCAATAAATTTTGGGCCTTTGCAAGTTGAGGGAACTAGTGATTCAGGTGGTATTCCATGCATAGGTTACACAGATACTTCAACTTCTTATTTTATGTCTTTCCCCCACCAACATTATTGGTAAGTTTCTTATCCCCCTTACCCTTCTTTCACTATTTATTCTTTCCGTTGGGATATTGGGTGGCCTTCAGGTTTGTTGATTTAACACTATGTACATCCGATGTTTGGGTAGTGGGGGCAGCTAGACCAGTGGTCTGGCTGGATGCTTTCTACTGTATCGACAATTGCTGAAATTGTTTTGATAGCTGATCAACGGGCTTCGTTTGTGCTAAACCAAAAATACCATCGGCATGTGGTTGAGCCCTTTGTCTGGTCTTGTCAAGTATTGACCATGGTTCATCTAGACACATTTCATAAAGTAAACCAAACTGAGAGTAAATCAGCCCTAGTTGTTGAGCTCTCATTATTGCATCTTCTTCGGAAAACACTCCCGACGTTGCAATGTCTTTAGATAACTGGGGTACCAAAGACTTAAGGAACCACTCAAGCAGGAATGTTGGTGGGACTGACACTTTTATCAAAATATTCTAGCATCTCCATTCTCAGATGTGATCGGAGATATGGTCTGCCTTTGTCTTCTCAAAGTTGGCCAACAATTCAGTGTCGGTGTCGTATCTCATAGGTAATTGAAATGGTTTAAGAAATCCATTGCCAATTCACTGAAGGAAGAGTATCTTGAGAGATCAAGCTCAATGTACCATTTCACAACACTCCCTATGAGAGTGTGTTGAAACAAATGCAACTGAATGGATTTTTATTTTAATGAATTAGATGAGCAACAAAGATGAAAGGTAGTCACATGATCATCTGGATCTGCATTAGGCTTAACTTCAAACTTTGGAATGTTCGAAGGAAACTTGGTCGGGATGGGAGGCCAACACGGATCATGACAGATAGGGTCATTCAATAATATTGTCAAGTTTGGCAAATGAAAATTTGCCAGAAACGGTAGTTTGGGTTGTTGATTATAACCATGGAAAAAAGGGACCGGAGTTTGACGGGCACCAGGTTGCCAGGAAAAGTTAAGTTGTTGGCCAAGGTTCTAGTAAAAATCATGTCCATGACCAGCATAAGGATTCTGTGTTTGCTGAGACATCATCGACTGACTCCCATAATAGGACGTAGAAGGTTGGGCTTTCATTGCATTCCAAGGATTTTTGGAAGGTTTTCCCCCTTCTAATCTAACAGGCATAGGTCCTGAGCCTTGCCCGGGGTTCCATTGGCTATGGAATGGGTTGCCTCCGGTCGGCATCTCTGACAAGAGAATTGATCCCTGCCATGGATTCCAAGGTCCTTGTGGGGAAGTAATTCCTGGGTTTCCCCTCTATGGAGGAATAATACCTTGTATAGGATTTTGTTGTCCATAACCGAGGTTGCCCCCGGTTGAGATGGCAGTTGACGAGAAAGCATTTTTACCAAACATGTCAAACAAAGAGAACAACGTTGAACCTACCATCATTCTATAAGAATGAATTCCTTTACTACCTTCTCCAAATGAGCTAAAGTTTACGTTCGACTCGACGGGATGCTAGTGAGCACCGCTAAGCGAAGGGGACAAAGGAGGTATATGACCCCCTCCGTAAGGGAAATCATTATAGGAAGCTAAAGTTCCCCCCATGGATCCTTGCAGAGGAGCGTTAGAGATCCCTACCTCCATACCTAAAGTTTGTAGAGTGGAGTAGGAAAGGACAAAGTTTGTATTGAAGCCAGGCATCCTGTATGAGAATGGAGAGCATGTCACACTCTAGATGAAAGGAGCAGTGATCACCGCGATAGACGAAATTAGACCATTGCCTGAGGTGAGGTGGTTGAGACCATGGTGGTCTGGACTGACGATGGTTGGTTAGGAGGTGGAACACCCCCTTTAGTGACAGTTGTAGAGGGAATATGATAATTCCCTAAAGAAGTCGTAGCATTTGTTTCCATTGTTGCTTGTGACACTATTTGGCGCTCATAAGGATAAACCTGTATGATGATGGGCACCGATATATCAGTGGTCGGAGATTTGTACGGAGCAAGAACTTGCACTCCAAGGTCTGATATGCTTGGTTCCTCTGGAATCTAATGTTCTTCTCTCAGAGATGGGTCGGGCACAATTTCCTGTGACTGGATCACCTCAGAAGACCCTTGCTGGTATAGTCTTCGCCTTAGCGATCGCAGGGGTGGCTCCATATTGACCAGTGGTAGTCCAATAAGCCTTCGTGACTGGTGGAGTTCTTGATGCTCCACTATGTGAGAAGATCAATGACACATTAGGGATTTCTATTAACATTCAAGAACCAAACCACACTAAAAAAAGTCCCTATGAGATAAGACAAGAAGATCACTAGCTGGTTGGAAGAACAATTACACTAGCCAACACTAGAGAAACTTACCGGTGCAAGTGCAACTCAAATATGGAAGAACCCTCCAGGTATACTATAAAAAGTGTGGCTCGATGTCTGTCCTAGGTATCACGGTATACCCCCGCAGTTACCTATGTAAGCCTCTAAAATAAAGGCAACTAGGTTTCCATCGCGCAAACAATTACCAGGCAGGTACAGTCGACGGTCGGGTGGACCGCAATGAGAAGGGTATCAAGCCAGAAAATTATTAAGGGTATCGAAAGAAAGTGTTCTGGCAGAAAACTAAGGACCTCGAATATATTCGAGACCCACTAATCTTTGTGACAAATGCGATCAACGGAATCCAAAGATAAGTCGTCTATATGCATTCCCAACTATGCTTGGTCCGACTTTGGAGGGGTTATCTCCGCTACCTTTCCACATGCAACCTCGTGTTTATCCCCTGTGTTAGAGGGGGGTCCTGGATAAATTTCATGATACTGGACTTTTTAACACTCCCTAGCACAAAATCTTATGTTTTTTTTTGTAGCCTTGAAGAGTTTACTCTCCAATCCTAAATCAAGGCTCTAGCCGAGATTAGTTGATGGACCCTACAAACATAAATCTAGTTGATTTTAATTAATCATTATTTTTTGTGTATTGTCTTAAGTCAAAGGAAGCGGAAATGAAACTAGTGATGTATTTGGGAGATGAAGAAGAAAACAAATAGAAATATGTAAACAAAATTACTTCTTGACAAATTTAGATTTGCACATTTAAACTCTTTAACCAACTTTTCAATCTTCCTTTTTTCTAAGATCTTTTAACAGAAAACTCAAAACAAGATTTCACTTGACTATGAGCTACTTATTGTCCTAAGTCAATCAACCAAGAACTTATGAAAGAATTATTTTTCTTGATTATTAATGCAAACAACCAACTACTTAACCAAAGAAAGAAAGTGAAATCTATATTTTTTTTTATTATGCTTCCAAAACAAAAAAATTTAAAATGTATTCTTTTCTTCTTTTTCGAAGAAAAAGGGGAAAAATAAAGACAAGAAAAAACCAACAAATGACTTTTGGCCCACCTACAGATCACAGGGAGTCACTGACCAAACCCAAAATGGATGATTGGAAAAGACTTGCAGACTTGTCTCAAACCCTATAAAGAAAACACAAGAAATATTTATAAAAAGAAAAGCTAAACTGAAGTCAAACCTAAGCTATTGGTTGCTATAACAAAGACTGGGAATGGATCAAGAAACCCCTAGGAAGTACAAATTCTGATGGGAAAGAGGATGACTGCACCTTATAAAAAACAAATTCTCAATACGAGCACACTACTGACACTTCAACATCCAACATATGTACGCAGACTGTCCAAAGGTAGTGAGCGTATGTACACCTACAGGGTCACTACAGGCCGCGTTCACCTCTGTAACTTCTCAATAATGAAAAAAAACAATCCAGCAAATCAAGCAGGGAGTATTGGTATTGAAAACCAGAATCCATTAAAGACACAGAAACTTACTTTGATAAAGAAAATGCAAGGAGAATTTTGATAAAGAAAAGCTAATATGAGGTTATACCTAGGCTACATGTTGCAACAACAGAGACCAGGACTAGATCTAGAAAACCCCTAAGAAGGATCACTTCTGACAGGGAAGAAGATGACTGCCTCTCTTTAAAAAAAAAAAAATTGAACTCAGGCACACTACTGACACTTCAATAGCCAGTGTATGTACGAGGGTTGTCCAAAGGTAGGGCGCATATGTATGCCTGTAGGCTCACTGCAGATGTGTACACCTCTATAACTTCCCAAAAAGGAAAACAATAGTCAAGTAATCAAAGAAAGGAACATTGGTATGGAAGACAAGAATCCCTACAAACTCAGACTCTTGCAGAAACACAGAAAAAGGTAATCAAACCAATTTAAAAACACCCAAAAAGTATCCCCAAAAAACCTTAGAGATCTTCCCCAGTATGGTCGCCAATTCTGATGTGGGTGGGAAAACCCTCTACGGACTAGCACTAAGGGTTTTGTAATGCATGCATAAATAACCATCTAAAGTCTCCTACTTTTTACTATTATCCTGGAATAGACCCCACATTCATGCATAAAACACAAGGATAAAAGGATCCAGTAACTCTACCTTGAACTCCGCATTTGGTGTCGATCCTTTTGCATTTAGTTGCTCCTCGACTATAAGTCTCCTCCCAAATCCAACCTGCATCCACAAACAAACAAACAAAGAACTACGAATATGCATCTTATATATGAATTAGTGGGTTATATGTTTTAATAAAATATAAATCAGAACTGAATATTGAACACCTCGTATGGCGGGATAGGAAAAGTAATTATTTTTATTAACCTCACAAAAGTCACTTACAATGGTGAGATCGACTACTGCTCCTCAAATTTGGTCCTGGGATCCTCTTCAACTATGCACCAACTTCTTCCACATATGCTTCTCCTCTTTAGTTCTCACAAAATGGTTGCAAAATATTGGGGCAAGGGGAATACAAAAAAGGGCAGATTTTCTTTGCTCTTATTTTTTCTCTCTTGAAATGGGACCCCTACCTCTTATTTTATAGGCTAAAAGAGGGTAGTTATTCGGTTGAATGACGGACTATGGGTGGTCAAACGGTTTAGTAAATTACTTGGAAATATGTATTCCATCTACAACTTTCTATTTTTTGTGCTTTTGTTAGGCTATAATGGGTCAGCTAGCGTATACACATGGGCAACAGTGGTGCAGGGCGCGTACATCTTCAAAATGATGGGTTTTAGAAGAGTTGTTCAATGGTGGCTTGGAAAAAGTGGAAAGTGAGATGGCCTGATGCCAGGTATGCATGTCTGGTGCAAATTAGGGTTATAACAATTATTTACCTTCTAAAATCTCTTAAACCACTTTGACTACTTTGACCTTTTGGGGCTTCTAGATGACTCATGAGGGTTCTCCAACTTCACATGGCCATAAATATCTAACCGTGAGGAGTTATGTGATGTTCCACATACCACTAGAAATGGAATGACATGTACTATCCATATAGAATAGTCTTTCTTGAAAATATATCAAAACTGATACCATTATCCATCAAACAAACTTGGGTCCATTAACCAAACCTGGGTTCTCCAACTTCTCATGGCCATAACTCTCTAACCCTAAGGAGTTATGTGACATTCCACATGCCAACGAAAATGGAATGAAATGTAATACCAATATAGAATAGTCTTACCTTAAAATATATTAAAACACATACCATTATACATCAAACAAACTTGGGTCCATTACCCAAACCTTTGTGCTACCAGAATTCTCTATCGGACTTTCTCCAAGGGTTGACATCAATCATTAAGGGTTGAAATCAATCTAAAATATCACTCTACAATGGTTAATATCAATGAAAACCAACAATTCATACCAATTGTCCATCAACCTAAGCCAACTTTCTGACAATTATATAAGAAAAAAACATTTTACCTTAAAAATCACCAAACTTTTATACAAACTATATAAAATCCTTATAAATGTGAATATTTTTACAAAAATATCGCCAAACATTTTATAGTTGGCATATGAAGGATTAGTTAGATTCGCCAAGGTTTCTACATTTTAAAATAAATTTTCATCCTTAAAATCATCCCTAATTGTAGGATCCGTTGAAGAGAGATATGGGCCTGAATCTGGAGAAGTTGGAGGGATTGGATCTTTATGGATAAGGGATAAGAAAGTGGAATTAGTGGCACCTCCTACTTTTATTTTCTTTAGAGTGTATTTAATCACCCTCATCAGATCATATTTGATGAAGTCCCATAAATAAATGAAAAACCTTGTAGAAAACCCATTGGGTCCCCCCAAAGAGCTTGTATTATTTCTTCCTACCCAATTTATTTTGTAAGATAATTATTGTCCTCTATCGATATACAATATGGAATGTGCTCCGGAAATGTCTGTTCATAATATTCTTCTCCCTATATAATAGGTTGGGTATATAAATGCTCATAATGTTGTATTGTGACCTCTTTTATTTGTGTAAAGCTTTGCGATGTTTGCTTAGTCTCGGACTAAATTTTGGTGAATGTGTTTTTTTTTTCTTTATTTGTTTGGCTTGCTTGTGAAAGAAGGAGGTATTTGAATCACCATCCTGAAGCCAAAGGCCACATGATTTAAGCCTCCAGTGTTTCTCTTTTTTCTGAAGTGTCGCATGAAGGTTTTGAGAGGCTTCTTTTTCCTTGTTGAGGATTGCTTTGGTTACTTCTACATTTTCCATTTCATGTTGAATTGCTTCCAGTTATGATAGAAAAGAATCTCTCTCCACAAAGGGAGGAATATAAGAGCTCATTTCCCACTCTTTCAATGCATGTTTCACTATTCTTAATTTTATTTCCCATATAAAATTCAAGGATCCCTGAATGGCGGTGGTCCATATCTATAGAACAAGGGATTTTATAGGGGCAGAATCAAGACAAAGGAGATTGAATCAAAAGGGAATAGAGCCAAATTTTTGGGGTGGAGAGAGGGAGAGGGTAATTGGCTTGTTATTAGAGTGGTAAGGGGGAAGAATGATAGAAGAGATGTCAAGAGGAAGAAGAATAAGGTATTTATGTATAAGAAAGAGATCAAAGCACGTAGCAATGATAATTTCTTCCAATTTTTCCCTCATAGGATCACAGACACAACTTCTTCCCCTCTTTTTTGAAGGGTTGAGATGGGTGTTCAATTCACCTGCTACTATGACTACTACGACTATTGTTATTTCTAGAGTTTCCTTGATAGAAAACAGGGAGTTCCAACATTCTATCTTTTCTAAATATCTATTTGGCATATAATTATTGAAAATAAAAAACTTGATAGTAGATTGTTTTCCTTTGAGCACAATGAGAATCCAATAGGTGGCATAGAAAGATACCTCTAATTCCCATTGTTGGGGGTCCCATGGTGTGAGTATTTTTGAATATTCTCATGTGGATCTTATTGCAACTCCTTCACTATTTCATATATCTTTCTTCACATTTATAAGTGCCACCGAGTCCTCCATTTGTTTTCATCTTGAAGGATAATTACAGAGGGATTCTAAAGTTTGATAAGGTCTCTAAGGGCTTCAACCTTTATGTTGTTGTTGAAGCGTCTATAATTCCAGAAGAGAAATTTCATTGTCTAGGGGTAGCAGAGACCCGTCCGCTCGAGGCAGGAAGATATGGAACCTTGTTTCCTTCTTTCCTTCCCATGTTACTTAGTGATATTTCTATGGAATGTTTCCTTCCCTGATATTTCTCTTTGTTTGTTGTTTCTTCATGAGCATATTTGTTTGTTCTCCTCACTAATCACCTCGTTTTCTCCTACACTATTTCTCCTTCCTCAAATTCTTTCCATGACTTCCCTTTCGGGGGGACTTTTTCCACCAGAACTAGCTATTCTTCTTCTTGCATGAATTCTTGATTGACTTCTTGAAATTTTTTGTCCTCTCTTGAGTCTTCATCATTACCTTCTTTGTCGTGAGAGGAGACTTCCATAGGTTGCCCACTTTTTGCATTTGGGATCAAATCCATACATGCCTCAAATTCACGTGTTATAGATGACTCTCATAGGATAGAGAAAGGATTTTTTGAGGGTGCCACAACCTTAGCTTGATACTGAGCATATTTCTTTCTTCCCCCATTATTTCCATCCTCATTTGTCTACTTTTGTGATGTAGAGGGGTTTTTACTAGGGTTTGAGCGGTAAGGGGCCTATCCTTTCCTCATACTAGATTTTTTCTTAAACTGTTGCCACCCTTCCTCCTGGGTTTTTCCCTCCTCCTCCTGATTTGGTTTATTCTGAGGATAGTTCTAGGAAAAGTGGTCATATTCATGGAAAGATTTACATTTAAAGGGGAGTCATTCATAGTCTAGTTTTTGGGGATGAGACCAATCATCTAGGGTGAGTTTAATAGCTTCAAGAAAACATTTTTCAAGATATATCTCAATGAAAATTAATGCACAGATAAACATTGAGGATTTTGGCTCCGATTGATCTATATACTTCCCAAGGGAGTCTCCAATTGTTTTCAACACCTCATCACCCTAGAAATGAAAGGGAAAGTGGGGTAGGAGAACCCACACAAGAACGACTGTTGAAATATCACTCTCACGATCAAAATATGGATTACATAAGTTTAGATATATCCCTCACAACCCAAAAAAATATGAACCATTTCAAAAAATCAAATCTCGATCTTGTTTAAGCTCAAAATAGAAGATATAAAATCCCCTACCAGAAAATAAATGCCTCGTTCACCCTTGAATCAATGGTTTCCATTTCTACGTAATCCAAAGATAGATTTGTCGAGGAGAAGGACATAAATCAATGAATTAGACAATGAGACCTTTGGAGGCATACAATAACACTTTATTACGAGTTGCTACACAGGGTATGGCGATTTATGGAATTTGATCCATTTTCTTCACAAACTTGGAATGTGTGGGTCGAGTAGATGGGTTACCTAGAGAACCATCTAATTGCTTGAAGGATGTGATATTTGCATCAAACTTAGAGGGGTGGGGGAATTCCCCATCCATGGTGAAGGCCAATCCATGTGCAAAGATATGGAGGTGGATCACTAGGGTTTCCTCAGAAAAAACCGTAGAGCATCTTCAAATGCATCATGCACATCACTATTATTATACTAGGGTTGTTTTACAAAATGTATAAGGGGAAAGTTTTTGGCATCCAGGAATATGGTATTTTAGAATTTCTAAGTGTATTTCTTTGTTTATTCTATAGGAATGTTGACACTTGTAATAGACCTAGACTCCTAGTTTGTCCTTTGATACCAATATGTAACACAATCTAGACTCACTTATGGGCATATGCCACTATAATTCAACCTTTGTACACACTGTACAATTCAAAATTTGTTTAACCTGTCTTATATTTCCATAACATACAAAATAGGATACCATTTATTATATAATTGCATATTCCTAGCCTTACTGTAGGTTGATAATTACACATAATCTTCTTTGATACCATAAATATGCACCATAGTAATCCTACCAAATATAATTCCTTCACTAATGTACCCTTGGTACCATTATTCTAACTTGTCATGAATTCATAATGCATAACTACCATGAAATGTAGTATATAACATAACAAGAAAAACAATATAAAAAACTTAAACATATAACATAAAGGACATATGTGTTGGTTGTGGAGCCTTATTATCTTCCTGATTTAGAGGTCTTTTACTTGCAGCCGTGTTTATATCCCATGAAGTATTTACACCCCATAAGGATGTATGATATTCCACGTGGGGGAGTGTAGAGGGGGGGCACCCCCTCTGTGGGGTCCGAGGGGGGCTATCCCCTCGGTTGGGGGGACTGGGGGAAAGCGGGGGTTCGGGAGTGAAGCCCCTGAAGGAAAAATTACCTTGTAAATCTATATTATAATTTCATTGTAAATCTGGACCATTCATTATAAGGTCGCAGATCTAACAATAGCGATTATGTTAGGGATTTTTTCCCTAGAAGGAAACCTTCTTTTATGAGGGAAATGTATTTCGGCTATGGTTGATGGTGAATATTATATTCTGAGATAGGAGACTATGAGAGAATGTAACATCCCACTCTGGCACACTAAAAAAACTTATTCTTTGAGGACACTTGCTCGCAAGCGATCTGGATTATTATGCTATTAAAACTTTTGATTTTGATTATGAGGCATTATGGGATGATGACATGTTGTACTACCGCTTTGACATAGACAGGTGCTATTGACTCGGTTTTACCGAGTGTACAAGGCTTTGGACCTTGAGGATGCGGAGGCATCGATGGAACCCCTTGGACTCTGGATCGAGTCAGGGAGTGTGCCATTGGGGTTTGATTATTTTACTGTGATATTAGTGCATCTGACTAGATGATATGATATGGATATGTTCTGACATGATTTGTTGATGATGCAAGCTGACGATATCTTGTCGACCAGACTCACATATGGAGTAAAGGGGTCACACATGACTACTAGAGATGTTGAGGGAGAGGTGTGGAGAACATCCCTGCCACAACCTACTAGCACTCACGTCATGGCTCGAACTGTAGGTTAACGATTACCTAGTTCGAGAGGACGCATGAAGCCATGAGGGTAGACTGCGATAGTCACTCATGATGATTCTAAGGGGCGCGCAATAAGGCAACGACATTATTCCTTAGAACCCCTTAGTCTCCCACAAGTTCACCTAGCGGAGTGTTGACTCCAGGGGTTATTGATGTCTACCAATCAGTCAAGAGGCAAGTGGCACCCTTGGAGCATGTTGTGCAAGGGAACAAATGAGACGAGTGGCACCCTTGGAGCACCTAGTGTGTCCTGAAGGGCATGTCACATTGATGATGATAGAGGGATGATCCTAGATGGCCTTAAGGAAAATAACAGGTTAAGAAATTAAAAAAAAAAAACAATTTCCCTAATTAAATGTCGCCCAGTACAAAATCTAAGTTCTAAGTCTAAAATTTCAATAGGGGTAAAATTTTGTCTACCTTTAAAATAATAATAATAATAATAATTAAAAAATAAATAAATAAAATAAATAGATAAAATGAAATAAAAAAAAAAATTAAAATAAAAACCACTTAAGTAATGATTATGGTCTTCATAAAATTTTGTAATATGGAGGGAGTAAGAATTAAATTATTCATAAGAAATAAAATCTGTGGATAAAAACTAAAGAGGGAATTAATTATTTTATCATTTTATAATTTAAAAGATACAAAATTAATGATAAAAAGGAAAAGGGGTTATATTCCACACCTACCATTTTAGTTCTAAGTAAAAAGGGGAAAGCGGGAAAATAAAAATAAAATAGGAAACTAGGGAAAATAGGTAACATAAAAGGGGAAAAAGGGGAACTTGAGGGAAAAAGAGGGAAGTCAACTTAGTAAGGAATCCACATTTAAGAGCTTTCTAATTTTGAACTGAATTAGCAATTTCATATTAGGGAAAGCCTTTAAAATCTATAAGGGAATCTAGGTACACCTAGGAGTGATTCTAGGAGTAACTCTAGGTGGGTGAGGGAAATAAAGATAATTACTTAATTAAAGAAATTAATTCATGGAGGATTGTAGGGGATGAGGGACACTTGTATGGAGAGGAATTTTTAAGAATTAATTATTAAAACTTTAATTAAATGAGATTTAGGGAAAGAAAGAAAGTTTGAAACTCTATAAAAGAAAGGGAGGAGAAGGAGGAAAGGGGGGCATCTTCTGTTTGTGTAACGTTACACTGCAAAAATATCGACTTGACTGATTTACTTGTGGGAGTTGGGATACCCATCTCAGATAGGAGTGGTAGCTCAGCCTTGTGAGGTGAGCTGGGAGATAGACGTAATCTTTGGACAGTGTGTGAGGCCCCTTTGTGGCTCAGGGGGCTAAGGGGGAAGAAGAGTACCCCTAGCATTGGTTGGGAGGTACCGATGTAGTCTCGATGGTCGGCGAGCAGGAGTTGCACAGAGCGTGGGACGCCAATCGGAGTGGACGAACATGCAATGGTACGCTTCCTTCATTTGAATGGTAGAATGTTGTAGGTTTTATGATTGGATCTACATGATTGATTATGTAAGTAGATTGGATGTTTGGCTTGATAACTGAAATTTTCTTAGCCTAGCTCCTTGGTTGTCGTCTCCTTTGGCCTTGTTTTCTCACATGTTGCGACTGCCCTGTGTGTAGTTTGTGACCTTGAGGTTGTTTAACCCTCATCCCTACCTCGCCAGTCTCGCCTAAGCAGTCGGCCAGGAGCCTGATCTATGGTCATCGCCTTAGCGTTAAAAGACCTATGGATCTAAAAACCCTGCTTTTTTGTGTGAGGATGGTGAAGCGAAGGATGATCCTGTCCGTCGGCTACCTCTGATGTTGTCCTTGACAGTTATTGTATCGTGCCTTGAAGAAATTGTCTAACTCTGCCAACGCAATTGTTGGCGAAGCTGTTCTTACTGTCCCCTTTCTGCGTTAAACCATGTAATTTCTATGTAAATTTTTCCCTTGGTGTTACCTTGGCATTGACTGTATTTTCCGTGTAAATTTTTCCTTGGTGTTAGCTTGGCATTGACTGTATTTGCTGTGTAAATTTTTTTCCTCGGTTTTTTTTATCTTGTGCTATGTCATATTTACCCCGTGTGTATTTTGGAGGGATCAATTTTAACCCAACGTTGATCTTGGGCAAAATTTTTATCAGCTTGGTGTTGGTATTCTTGAAACGCAAAAACAAATCCATTCCCTGTCTGCGTCCAGGTAATTTTTATGTTGGAAATGAACACACACACAAAAAAAAATGTTTTTTATTTCTGTCAGTGAATTTAGTTTTTGGACTGGGAATTGTTATGCTTTAAATTATTGAAAACTCTATAACGAATCCTATATGTGTTACTTTTCTGGGCAGTGATTTTCTTGTGCTTGTAATTTCAACACAAAAGATTAGTTTATCTCTGCGATTAAAATGGTACTGGATTGGATTAACACTATGTTAGCAATTTTCTTTACTTTGGTTCAAATTTAACCTATCCAATGGTAGGATTACACATGTATCTACCCAATGTTAAAAATGGTCGCATAACGCTCACTCACAGTCCTTCATTTACACACATGGATAGCGATATTTTGGCTGGAATGAGTAGTGTTATAGCTGGAGGCTGCCACTTAATTTAAGGGCATTTTCACCTAGTTTACCCGCAACATCTTTAATGGGTTCCAGTAATTACACCACGAAATTTTTAAAGCCATCCACCCTGCCAGTCCATGCGTTTTAAAGGTAGGGCATGCTGTGTAAAGGTAGGCCAGTCCATGTGTTATAAACATGGTTGTACAGACCACGACTGGCATTCAAGTGTGCATGGGTAAAGGAGGTGGTCTAGTAACTATCAATTGGCGGGTCTATGGATGCTAAGGTGAAGAGCATCGATTTCACCCCATGCCAGAAGCATCCACACCTTTAATGTTTATGACAGTGAGTTAATTTTTTTCCTTTTAAAGAGAATATTTATATTACCAGGTCTCAGCGACCAAATTACATTAACCTTTGAGGGAAGTGTCCATGTACCAAATTCTGGTGCGAATATCACTTCTTAACTCGCAAAAATCAGGGGGAATCTTCCCTGGCTAGATACTCTTCCTTGATTTGTTTACTATTCAAAGAATTTCCTCTTTTTAATTTTTCTTCCAACAACCTTCTCCACGCGTTGCTATGAAAAATTTATTACTTTTCACCTTTGAAACCAATTGGTAAAAATATATTTTATTGCACCCTTCTTACCTTGGAAATAGTGTCATTCAATGATGAAGAGGATTACTTCCTTTGTATCCTTAAATCTACGCTATTTTAGATGTATGCGTGAGATTTCAATTTTAGTTATTAAGGATAATTGTTGTGATGGATGCTATTTACCTAACACTTGGGTGTAAGAAACTCCCTTATCTATATAAGGTTCTAGAATAGAAATGGGTATTATGTGTAGGTTGGAGGAGATTTTTTTTGAGAGGAAGAGTACTAAATGAATAAAATGTAAATACTAAAATGTACCACTAACTACAAATTGATTGGGCAAGTCCTTAAGTAGGAATGTAATTCAATCATTTAAATCTTCAAATTTGTACACCTAATTGTTGTTATGATTGCGTATATGTGTGCTTCTCGTTTAAGATAGAAGAATTGTGAGGCTTTTTTTTAATGAGTGTTAATGCTGGAAGAGTGATCAATGCAATTAGATGATTCACAATAATAATGATATTCTTACTCTTGAACTGTATGATAAGGAAAACTTAAACATTGTTATCTAGTTATAACCATCATCCAATTAAGTGTTAGTTTAGATACTAAAAAAATAATAATAAATAAAACACATAGAATTTCTCTATGACTATTGGCATTTACAGTTCTTGCAAACGTTTTCTTCATGTTGATTATGGTTGAATTCAATGATTAGATCAGTCGCACGACTTGGAGAAATGTTGATTCTTGATCAATTAGATAGTAGACTTCTTGCATGCAGTGAATTTATGTTGTAATGAATGATTGTATGGATATTAAACTTCTTGGACCAAATGAATTTTAATGTGACGGATGGTTGCATTTATGTGATTGGAATCTTGTGCACCATGAATTTAAATGTTGATGATGATTGGTAACAAAGAGGGGAAACCCTTGCGCCTTGGTTAATTGATGGTTTGGATTGATGGTTTGGATTGATGAATTGGATGATCGACGATGCTATTGATTTAGCTAGTTGCTTGGTTTGATTGCACTAGTGGGATGTAGACACCTCCTTGTTCCTCAGAACAATAACTAGACGTGAGACCTTAAATGGTCAAAATCGATGGGAACCTAGGCTTGAGTGTTGCTTATGTGTCCTGGAGGTCCTAACCATTGCAGGGTAGGACGGGCAGGTAGTCAGTCTTATTTTTATTGTCGGTTGATTGTCGTTCTTTTCTTATGGATGCTTGATGTGCATATTAGGTCATTATGTTGTGGTCACAGTTGCATGTGTATTGTTCATCGTTGTGTTGCGATGCAGAGTAGAATATATTTATTACCCTTGTACACACGCGCACAAAAAAAAAAAAATTGCACTTGTTATAAGAGGTTTGTTGATGTACGAAATGGGAGGTTGTTACATGTGGTATCAGAGCGGGTTCAACCTTGCGACTGTGGATCGCCAGGCTTTCCATTGCCATAAACCCGTGAGTTAAGTAAAAACCTTAACTTGTCCTCATGGAGATAACATTTAGAGGGCGTCCTTGAGGGTCCACATCGTGCTTTAGCTAGTACCATTAGCATCCTCTGAGATCTCGAGAGAGATGAGTTCTAGCATCCATGAGTATCACTGACGGTGGTGTCATCAAATCATAGTTCTAGAGAAAAGCGTGTGCTTCACACTTCGCATTTATGACCTCCGGCATGAAGGTCCACTGGATGGCCTTTCAACTGAAGGGGAGCACTCTTTTATGGCGGAAGATGCTCCTGCCCCTTTTTAACCTGGTCGTTGGTGACATGTCATGGGAATTGTTCGAGGGACGGTTCCAGGAGAGGTATGTTCTAAATAATTCATTGAGCGTCATCTCAATGAGTTCGATGCCTTGCGACGAGGTAAGCCACTTGGTGCCCGAGTACGAGGCACATTTTGGAGCTACTTTGTTATGCTCCGCACCAAGTTCCCTAGAACCTTAAGGTCAAGAAGTTCAAGTTGGGCCTTATTATGAGAATTCATCTTCGACTTTGGGTTACTAGGAGTAATGGAATGAAGAAGGGGTGTTGGACATGTGGAGAGCCACACTACCGTGCAACTGCCCTGTGGAGAGGACCAGAGCATCCAGATCAGCTGGACCCACTACCGTGGGATGTATGGGCAAGGCCTATCGGATTCATGTAGCGGTGAATAACTGTTAGGCAGAGCACTAGTCGACTGTTCTTGAGACGATAGGTACCTTCATTGACCAGACCCTTAGTATTTTGATATATCCCAGTGCCACTGAAGGTTTCATTTCTAGTACAACGCTAAAAAGGATTAAGGTAAAGGCGTTCAAACAGGATGAGTTTAGCTTCATGGAGATGGCTTTAGGAGCCAACCAAAAGGTTGGAGGAAGGGTTACAAGTTGTATCCTTAACCTGGGAGAGTTGTTACCAGGACCAACCTGCACGTCACGATCTTAGGATCTTATGACATCGTGTTTGGTATGGACTAGTTGGAATATCTTGAGGCGATACTCAACTGTAAGACAAAATGGTTGAGCTTGGTCGATGACGAGGGATAGGGACATGTGATTGTAGGATGGAACCAGGGAGTTTCCCTGAGGTTCATCTCTTCCTTACAACTACGGAAGAGAATGCGCAAGGGGTGAAAGCTTTATGCGATCCTTGCGTTAAACGAGAAGGGAGTAGTGGAAGGTCTACGACACCTTCCAGTGGTGAGAGAGTTTGCAGACGTCTTTCCGGAGGAATTACCTGGGATGCTACCAGACAGAGAATTGGATTTTACCATAGACCTAAAACCAGGGACTGAACCGATAGCAAGAATGCCTTATCGGATGTCGACTCCGGAGTTACAAGAGTTGAAAATGCAACTGAAAGAGTTGTTGGACCTGGGTCTAATACGTCCTAGTGTGTAACCGTGGGGTGCACCTGTTGTTTTCATACGAAAGAAGGATGGATCGTGGAGGCTTTGCATTGACTACCGTCAACTGAACAAGGCTATGATCAAGAATCAATGTCCATTGCCGAGAATTGATGATCTATTTGATCAAATGAAGGGCGTGATGATGTTCTCTAAGATCGATTTGTGATCAAGGTATCACCAGTTGCGGATCAAGAAGGATGACATCCCTAAAACCACCTTTAAGACAAGGTTTGGACACTACAAGTTTATTGTTTTACCGTATGGACTGACAAATGCCCCAGGGGTATTTATGAGTTTGATGAATGGGGTGTTCCACGAGTACTTGGACAAGTTCATCCAAGTGTTCATTGATGATATTTTGATCTACTCTCAGATGACAGAGGAGCATGACGAGCACTTGCGCTTGGTACTATAGTGTTTGCGAAAGCACAAATTGTATGGGAGGTTGTCCAAATGCTCATTTTATCAATCGAAGATTCACTCCTTAGGGCATGTCATCTCCGGCGAAGGCATCGCCGTGGATCCAGCCAAGGTCGAGGCTATTATGGAATGTCCTGCACCTACGAATGTCCTGGAAGTGTGTAGCTTCATGGGTTTAGCAGGATACTATTGATGGTTCGTCAAGGGATTTTCGAAGATAGCAAATCCGATCATGAAGTTGTAGAAGAAGAACAAGAAGTTGTTTGGAATGAGAAATGCACAGAAGTGTTTCAGAGGCTCAAGGAATTGTTGACAACTGCATCGATACTAAAGGTCCCTGACATGGACGCGGACTTCTTGGTATGCACTGACGCATCCAAGGAAGGCTTAGGCGTAGTCTTGATGCAAGATGGATGAGTCATTGCTTACATTTCGAGGAAACTGAGAAGGCAAGAGGAGAACTACGCCATGCATGATTGGGAGTTACTAGCCATCGTTTATGCCCTGAAGGTTTGGAGACACTACCTTGTGGAATGAAAATTTGAACTAGAGACTGACCATTGTGGACTACAACACATATTTATGCAAAATGACCTGAACACATGACAACGATGTAGGTAAAAATTGCTTAGCGAGTGTGACTTCAATATTACCTACATTAAAGGAACAGTGAACCGAGTGGCAGATGCATTGAGTCGGAGAACACGTGTATTTTCGGTGTTTCCTGTTCAGACGAATCTACGTGAAAAGATTCTAACTTTACAGTGTGATCATGACTGGTACAAAGAGGTCAAGGGTTTTATCGGACAAAACACAATGATGGTACCATGATTTAAGGGTTTTTCATTTGATAGAGATGGCTTCTTGAGGATTAAAAGTCAGGTCTACATACCGCCAAATGAGGAGTTGAGGATGTTGATCCCAAGCGAGGCTCGTAGAGCAGTATACATGGCTCATCTGGGAGTCACGAAGATGAGGGCAGACCTTAAACCCTTATTCTTTTGGAAGGGAATGAAGGCCGACATAGTCAACTATGTGGCCAGATGTATAGAATGTCAGCAGGTAAAGGCTAAACATAGACACCCAGCAGGATTACTACAACCACATGCTATTCCAAAATCGAAATGGGAGGTTATTTCGATGGATTTTATTGTTGGATTGCCACTGACGGCAAGGAGACATGACTCAAATTTCATAGTAGTAGACACTCTGATGAAGAGTGCTCACTTTATTCCTGTGCGTATGACATATCAGGCACCTGACATAGATAGAGTTTTTATCAGTGAGATTGTGAGGCTGCATGGCATGCCTAAGAGGATTATATCCGATCGAGGATCGATGTTTACTGGACGATTTTGTACGAGTTTCCAAGAGGCCTTGGGAACCCAACTTAAATTTAATAATGTGTATCATCTAGAGACTGATGGACAGACCGAATGAATGAACCAAACCTTGGAGGACATGTTTCACATGTACGTGATGGACCAACAAAAGTGTTGGATAGAATTCTTTCCACTAGTGGAGTTTGCTTACAACAACAGTTACTAGAGCACCATTAAGATGGCACCTTTCGAGTTTCTTTATGGGCAACCGTGTCGAACACCTTTGAGTTGGGATTGGCTTGAAGATAGGGTCCTGGTGGGACCAAAAGCGATCCAAGAAATGGAAGAGAAAATGAAAACAATAAGACAAAGGATTAAAGAAGCGCAGGATCGACAAAAGAGTTATGTCGATGCGCGTCGTGTCGACCGTAGTTACGAGGTTAGCGATCGAGTCTTCTTGCAGGTTAAACCACATAAGAGTTCGATCAAGTTTGGAAAGGGAGTTAAACTCTCCCTTAGGTTCGTGGGACCCTTCGAGATTGTGGAGAGAAAGGGGCCCATGGCCTATCGACTATCCTTGCATGATTCCTTAAGGCATATGCACGATGTTTTTCATGTATCTGTTTTGGGACATTATATTAGTGATCCTACACATGTTATTGACATGATTTCCTTGCAGGTATCGGATGAGGGGGTGCTCACAGTTGAGCTGGTCCACATTTTGGATCATCGCGTTCGACAACTACGACGTCAAACGGTGGATCAGGTCAAGGTCCAGTGGGACAATTATAGTTTGCACTCAGGGACCTGGGAGGATGCATATGATATGTGCCAGCAGATTCCATTTTTGTTGATAGATAGACATATGATATTGTGATACATTTTATTTCAGCTTATATACTGTGAAACTTTGGGATGAAGTTTAGACCAAGAGGGGGTGTATGTAACATCCCGCTCTGGCGCACTAAGAAAACTTATTCTTTGAGGACACTTGCTTGCAAGTGATCCAGATTATTATGTTATTAAAAATTTTGATTTTGATTATGAGGCGTTATGGGATGATGACATGTTGTATTACCGCTTTGACATAGACAGGTGCTATTGACTCAATTTTATTGAGTGTGCAGGGTTTTGGACCTTGAGGATGTGGAGGCATCGATGGAATCCCTTGGACTCTGGATCGAGTCAGGGAGTGTGCCATTGGGGTTTGATTTTTTTACTATGATATTAGTGCATATGACTAGATGATATTATATGGATATGTTCTGACATGATTTGTTGAGGATGCAGGCTGATGATAGCTTGCCAACCAGACTCACATATGGAGTAAAGGGGTCACACACGACTACCAAAGATTTTGAGGGAGTGGTGTGGACAACAACCCTTCCATATCCTACTAGCACTACCGTCGTGGCTCGAACTGTAGGTTAATGATTACCTAGTTCGAAAGGACGCACGATGCCTTGAGGGTAAACTGTGATAGTTCCTCACGATGATTCTAAGGGGCACACAATAAGGCAAGGGCCTTATTCCTTAGAGGCCCTTAGTCTCCCACAAGTTCACCTGGTGGATTGTTGACTCCAGGGGTTATTGATGTCTACCAATCAGTTAAGAGGTGAGTGGAACCCTGGGAGCATGTAGTGTGCCTGAAGGACACGTCGCGCAAGGGAACAGATGAGGCGAGTGGCACCCTTGGAGAACCTAGTGCATCTTGAAGGGCACGTCGCATTGATGATGATAGAGGGATGATCCTAGATGGCCTTAAGGCAAATAACAGGTTAAGAAACAAAAAAAAAACAATTTCCCTAATTAAATGTTGCCCAGTAAAAAATCTAAGTTCTAAGTCTAAAATTTCACTAGGGATAAAATTTTGTCTACCTTTAAATAATAATAATAATAATAATAATAATAATAATTAAAAAAATAAAATAAATAGATAAAATGAAATAAAATAATAAAATTTAAAATAAAAACCACTTAAGTAATGATTATGGTCTTCATAAAATTTTGTAATATGGAGGGAGTAAGAATTAAATTATTCATAAGAAATAAAATCT
>ML853249.1:9152-29759 GCA_009831015.1 Picea engelmannii | reverse complement strand
GTAGCACTATATAAAGGGGTTCAAGCAATGTAATGAGACATGAAGAGAAGTATTGTATTTGGAGCGGTAGCTCAATAGGATGATGCCCCCTCGAAGAGGCAAGTGAACAGGAGAGGATCCCTTCCATAATAGGATCCATTGTATGGTGTTGCCCTACCTCAAGGGTTTGATATAATAAAGTTGTGGTTTTCTATAGGGTTTCATATATCTTGTGTGGTGATTGTATTCAAATATCTTTGGATCTATTGTGATATTTTCTATTCAGGTATTTGGTACTTAACACGTACCCCTGGCACATTAGCCTGTACGGACTGTACAGTCGGGAACTTTTTTCCCCTGTTTGGCAAATCGAACATATCGCGATATCTCACTCACCTGATGTTCGTTTGACCCCGTTCAAAGTGCGTTGGGTTCGTGATGATGAGGGCTACGCACATGTTCATTTTGAGGCGATTCTGAACACTTTCATTTTTTGTCTAAATTTTGACCCCTGGTCCAGATTCTGATCATGCCTTCCCACTGAAAGGCTTTTGGACCCACAAAAGTTGATGATTATCTGCCTGAGATTCAATGCTCTTCTACTTCCAAGTTCTATCAACTGATTCTGCTTGAAAAGTCTTTTTGGCAATCACCCGGGTACCTTGACATGCCTTGCACTGCAACTGGCTATGTCCCTCAACCATTGTTCTTTGGCTACTGCTGACCCACTGTTCTCTTTGTACTTGGAATACTGACAGCATTCCCACTGAGAATCACATCCCTCTTGTGAACTCTTTGATGTCAACACAATCCACTCTACAATGGCTGCAAAAAAACTTTCCTGCAACATCTTGTCACAGACCGAGAAAACCATCAATCTTGAAAACAAACTTAATACAAGACTGAAAATGATGCCAACAAAGTCTTTTTGCTCTTCAAGAAAACAGTCCCATCTTGTACTTCATCAAAGCACATGGCGTTTTCATGTATCTTGGTGTACTCAAAATCGACTTACAAGCTGACAAACACCATCGACGAAACATAAGTCAAAAAACATGATCGACACAATATAGTCATCAAGAAAACATCAACACAAGTCGAGACTCATTTGAAACATATCGACATTCCCAATGACAAGTCGACATTCATGATACACAACCATGTTACAATCATGAGTCACTCATAGTGAAACTATCATCAAGTTCATTGTTTACACACATACAAAATCACATGCATGTGCATAGCTCTTCAACTCTCCTTCAAGTACAAACATAAGTACATAAACCCAAAAACATGTGGGTACATAAGAGCTGGAAATGAAAAGCTAAATGGTTGCAATAAGTGAGTATCATACCCCTCTTTTACATCCTCCTGGCGAAGTTGTGCAACAACAAGAATGCCTTCAAAAGAATTTCATTCACATGCAACTTGCATCATATAAGTTGTGATAAACTGGTGCAACTTGTCATACTCTCAACAGAAATGCATACATAAGGCTGAAATGTGCATCTACAAACAAAGAAATGCAAGCCTTACTTGCTCAAGAAATCTAACTATTTCTTACCAAGCCAATTCAATGGTGATTTTTTCTGTTGAACATCATCTTCTTGTGAATCATCTTGACTCACATCGATGATGGAATCTCCTCTTCCATTCTTGCCAGTCTCTTTATCCATCTGCTTCTCATGATGTGGATGAGTGGTTGGATGAAATGTCCAACATTGGTCAATGAGATGACCCCTCTTCTGGCAGTGAGTGCAAATCTTTTGCATCCTCTTTTCAAGTTGCCTTTGCTTGGAAAGTTTCCTGAAAGTGGTCAATCTTTTCCAACATTTTGAAATATGATGGTTATCTAAACCACAATATGTACATGGAATTTTTCTTCCATTTTTACATGCAAATTTACCATGCTTAACATAATCAAAAGCAATTGAATGATAGGCAGAAATATACCTTGAACATTCACCTTTATCGCCTTCTTGAGGAGATGAGTTGGAAGAGTTACCAACTCTCTTTTGAAGACCAACAAAGATGTTCTTCTCTTCATGGCTATCACAACTCTCTTGTTTCCAACATTTGCATTCATCTTGAACACATACTTTGCATGCTTGAGGGATTGAACTTGCAACAAAAGTTCTTGAACATTCACCTTTATCGCATTCTTGAGGAGGTGAATTTGAAGAGTTACCAGCTCTCTTTTGAAGACCAACAAAGATGTTCTTGTCCTCATGGTTGTCACAACTCTCTTGTTTCATACATTTGCATTCATCTTGAACACATACTTTGCATACTTGAGGGATCTCTCATGGTTACAAACGCCTTCAACATATCTTTGTCAAATAACTTGGTTAATGAAGATGTATGAGAACTATCAATGTTTGAAGCTTCCTCCATCCTTGCAAGATATCAAACTTCAACACAAAACTTGCACAAATACCAATAGCTAAATCTCTAGCTATCAATGGCAATCACATCAGAAAAACTATGCTCTGATACCACCTGATCTGGAAATAGGGGGCTAACTTGTTTTGCTATGCAAACACCCTCTACTCCATTAAAATATAAACTCTAGGACCTTGCTCAATGTCATAGTTGTGCAAGAGAAAATATGTGTCAAGTTTATGCATCTTTTAGGTGTTTATGTGTGAGGTCTTTGAAAGGTTAAATATGTGGTTTAAATAAATACACAACAAACCTGACTTGCAGCAAATAAACCAGCAAACTCACAACAATAACAATATGATAAAGGAGTTCACCCCCAACTGGGCTACATCTCCTTGAGCAATGGACTAGGCTCTCTGGGATTAGTTTGTCAAAGATTCTTTTACAAGTTGCTTCTCAACTCCAATGGATTTGTTGACTGTACCATTGGGTTCAGAATACATAAAAACCCCAAAAATGACTATTGGATCTTTGAAAATGGACCATGGCTCATCCGAGCATGACCTCTTCTACATGTGGCCTTGAGCTTCCCTGAGCTTCCTTGTGGAAAAAACTCCTGTAAAAGTCCTCAAACGGATCTGAAACCTGTCCCAATGTGTTCAAAGCATAACAATTAGTCAAAAATGACTATTTAGTCACAGAAAATAGACTTGGGCTCACCTGAGCATGGCCTCCATCAATGGGGGCCCTAAGCTCCCTAGAGCTCCTGAAACTTCAAGGTAGAAAAACCTGCAAAAGAAGTCTCCAAATGGCTTTGAAAACTATGCCAATGGATTCAGAACATCCAAAAATCCCTAGATGGGCTTTTTCAGCACCTCATTTGGCCAAAAAATGAAGAAGTTAGACCTCCTGCCATTTTCATCCTTCAAGCTTGCAGTGTCTGGTTCGCCATTTCGCACTTGTGTGTGAGTAACCAGGCCTCTGGGCATTTCCCGTGCCTAAACCCAGCACACGCACACCTCTCCACAAAAAATGCCAAAATGTAGAACGATTAGGGAACCTAGCCCCCAAACCATGGAGGTGTTGGGCGCATGGGGGCCATATGGCCACGTCCCAGCGCAAAAATAGGCTCCATTAGCATGAACGCTTGCGGGCTTGATAAGTGGCGGGCACGTGGGTTGGAGGACCATTTCAAAAAACAAATCCGCGCGCCAAAACTCCGTGGATTGGTCACATGGGAGGTGCATAGGAACAGGTGGTGGGGCTAAGCCCCAGCCTGGACGTGCCCAAACTATACAGCATGCAAATTTAAATATATATCAATTCATATATATAACAAGTAACAATGTGTGGGCTATTGGTAACCCATACTTTGCGAAGGTGCTCCACCGTGGGGGGATGTCTAGAGTTTGATCCCCACAGACTCCATATAATTTTAAACAACCACACTTAACACGGTTCCACGTGGCAGCCCATGTCTGGGCCACGTGGCTCCATCCAATTTGTCAAAATGTGCCACGTGTCGAAATTTAATTCATCCACATGTTTACCAATTAAATTCTTGCCACATCATCATACGGTCATGCCACATCAACACTGCCACATGTGCGTTCGTACCCCTGCCATGTCAGACTGTACGGACTGTACAGTCAACAACTTTTTCTGCCTATTTGGCAAATCGAACAGATCGCGACATCTCACTCATCTGATGTTTGTTTGACCCCGTTCAAAGTGCGTTGGGTTCGTGACGACGAGTGTTATGTACCTATTCATTTTGAGGCGATTCCGAACACTTTCAATTTTGGGCTAAATTTTGACCTCTAGTCCAGATTCTGATCATTTAAAACCAAAGATATTCAATTTTTTCCAAACACCCTCATATAATTGTTGAGATTTGGGTACCTTGGAAAGTGGTCCCCATGTGCTTATGAGTCTCTAAGCACAAAGGGGGAAGACTATTATGCTTGTACTTTACTTTATGATTCTAATTTCACTTTGACTTATGAGTTTCAAGTCAAAAGTTAAATATGTCACTTAAGTCATAAAGTGACAATTAATTTGCAATGTGGGTGAATTAATAGACATAAAGCAACTAAGGAAAGTGGGTTTCCTTAGTGAGATTTTAGGATGAGATCTCACCCATTGATTAGACTTGGCTAGATCTAATCTAGGCCATTGATCTTTTAGGGTTGGCTCAAAGAGACTAAAGAGAGGGTAAAGGTATTTTTGGAGACTCATTCTTCACTTATGAGTTTTGGAGAAGAGAAGAGGGGCGCATTTCTTGAGGAGAAGGAGGGTTCACTTCATGAGGGTTTGAGCAAAATTCTTGAGAGCTTGAGGAGAGGCTCTTGGTTTGTTTGAGCTTGCATGGAGAGTATTTACATGGAGCCATAGCTTCCATTTCTAAGAGGGAGCATTTTCATGGAGGAGGGGTGCATTTATTATCCTTCATATGCTCATAAGAGGAGGAGGACTTGTCAGATTGAGATGAGGTCTTATGCATAGGGAGAGGAGATCTTGGGCGCTTGTTTTTGTGGAGAGAGACATTCAGTTTCTGGCTCTGTTTATTTCTGGTGATCATTTCTGCTAGGAGGAGGGTGCACCTATTGAGAGGACTGGCAACTACCTGGTAGCAGATCTGCTTGGAGGATTTGAGCTCTAACAGTTTCGGTGGAGAGGCAGCACATGAGAGCACATTCCTGTGGAGGTATTTCTTCAGTGAGTTACTGATGAGCTAGGGTGCTTCAGTTCAGTGCAGAGGGCAACAAAGGAAGAGGGCGCGCCATAGTTTGGGCACTTCTCTTTATGGTTCTTGTGGCAAGACTCATGAGGAGCTTGCTATGTATATAGGTTCCATTGTATTTCATTACTTGTTGTATCTCTTGCTTTGATCGTCATTATATAGACATATATCCCAAACTAGTTTTCCCCGGGGGGGGGTTTATCCAGGGTCATGTTGACCAAAAACACTTGTGTACAAAAATGCATGTGTTAGTCTCTTAGATCTGTTCATTTTCAGTTGTAAAGATCTTTAGGTGTGTTGTACTTATTTTATTATGCATGTGTTAACTTCTGGTTACTAAAACTACATGCTAGAGCACCTAAAATTGGAAGTGCAACCGTAACAAATCAGCAAGAAGTTCTTGGACTGTTGGCTATCCTAAAACAACAACAAACAACAACATACACTTTACATAACAGTTGAAACTTAGAGCCTAACTGTGGTCAAAGACAGACCCACTTGAAAAGGTTGATAGGACCTGAAAATCTTCACGGTATCAGAGCTGAGGTGGCTCAAATTTTGAGCAGTTGGGACAACATTTTGTTGGTTGTCATATACATCTTCTTGGCAGATTTTTGTGGACAGCCATTGACTCATTTAGTGGTTGTTAGAGGGAAGATTTTTGTAGAGGACAGTTGGGTAGTTTTTTTACACTTGTGGACAACCTCTTTTCACACCTGCGTGGACAAGAGTGAGGTTGTAGTTGACGACCTCTTTTCACACCTACTGACTAGGAGTGAGGTCATGGATTCCCTTGCCTCTTTTCACACCTGTGTTGACAGGAGTGAGGCAACGTTCCTTTGCATTGGGAGCATTAGAGTGAGCGCAGTGTGACAGACATGTCGATATCTCAGATGCGTGTGGAGGACATGCTAGCCGAGGCTCGAAATTGGTTGCCTTGGAAGGCGAGGATGATCTTTGTCTTAGAGGACCTCGAGCTTGGGGACATAGTTGTAGCAGTTGTTCCCCCCATCTTTGTCACTGCACCCTTCTTGGTGGCAGAGTTCAAGAAGAGGAACAACAAGGCAAAGAGGATCATTTGTGATGTTGTGAGAGATCAAATTATTCCCCACTTGACTAGGAAGACTTGTGCATACGAGATGTGGGCATCTTTGTGCAAGTTGTACAAGAGCTCTAATGAGAACCGGAAGATGGTTCTTCGTGACCGACTCAGGGGCATTCACATGCTTGAGGATGAGACAGTTACTCCATTCCTTGGTAGATACACATAGATCAGAGACAAGCTTGCAGCCGTCGGAGAGGTTGTGAACCCTAACTCTTTGGTGAGGCAAGCTATGAATAACTTCACCAAACCGTGGGGTCTATTTGTACGAGGCATTGTTACCAGAGAGGTTATGCTTACATGGGAGAGGATGTGGGATGACTTCGTCCAGGAGGAGATTAGGCTTGCAGCTGAGGCTTTTGGACAACAACAGCAGACAGTTTATGGTGACGAGAACTTTGCTCTTTGGACAAAGGGAAAGAAGAAGACTGACCGTGGAGGTCGGCAGGGTCCCAAGTTTGGGGCCCCACCACAGGGAGGAGAGAGCAATAGCAGCAGTGGGCAGAGGAGAGACATGAGCACAATGAGATGCTTTGCTCATGGAGAGATGGGTCACTATGTAGGACAGTGTCCCAAGAAGAAGAAGAAGCAGCAGGATGTGTTAGCAACAACAACAGACGAGATAGAGTTCGAGGAGAAGTTTGCGAGAGAGTGTGCATTCATAACTACTTTATCTGCTATTACACCATCTAGCACTAGATGGGGAGACAAAGTTGAGGAGGACCGACTGATTCACAGCAGTGATTCAGAGGGAGATGATACTCAGTGTCCCTGGACATCTTCAGAGTGGGTGACTGGTCCACCCAATATAGCTATAGTTTCAGAGCAGTCGAGCAGACAAAGAGTTGGTGCTACAACTTCAGTGCATCAAAGGTTGATGAGGAGGAGGAGCAGGGAACCATGGAGGCTTGAGCCTCATATAGCTTCTGAGACGGGCAGATCAGGTTCTGGATCCACTTCAGGTGGAGGTAACTTGGCGAGAGGCCAAGTTCATGACTCTTGGTGAGAGATCAAGAGGGGGAGACTCTTGGTGAGATGCCAAGAGTAGTGACTCTTGGTGAGAGGCCAGGAGTAGGAGGAAATCCTTGGTGGGAGACCAAGGTGGATATCTTCGGTGTGATGCCAAGATCTAGGTGATCTTGGATAGATGGAGAGTCTATGCCATTTATAGATCATACAGATTGAGTAGATCTATGACAAAGTCCACTTTCAGTGATCAGGGTACAACCATACTCACCTAGCATGTGCCAAGAGGCAACCATGTCCACTGCGGGGATGATATTGGTGGTGACAAACACTTTCCTCGGTAAGAGGGAGTGTTGAGATTTGGGTACCTTGGAAAGTGGACCCCATGTGCTTATGAGTCTCTAAGCAAAAAGGGAAAAGACTATTACCCTTGTACTTTACTTTATGATTCTAATTTCACTTTGACTTAGGAGTTTTAAGTCAAAAGTGAAATATGTCACTTAAGTCATAAAGTGACAATTAATTCACAATGTGGGTGAATTAATAGACATAAAGCAACTAAGGAAAGTNGGTTTCCTTAGTGAGATTTTAGGATGAGATCTCACCCATTGATTAGACTTGGCTAGATCTAATCTAGGCCATTGATCTTTTAGGGTTGGCTCAAAGAGGCTAAAGAGAGGGTAAAGGTATTTTTGGAGACTCATTCTTCACTTGTGAGTTTTGGAGAAGAGAAGAGAGGCGCATTCCTTGAGGAGAAGGAGGGCACACTTCATGAGGGTTTGAGCAAAACTCTTGAGAGCTTGAGGAGAGGCTCTTGGTTTGTTTGAGCTTGCATGGAGAGTATTTCCATGGAGCCATAGCTTCCATTTCTGAGAGGGAGAATTTTCATGGAGGAGGGGCGCATCTAGGAGAAGAGGGCGCATTTATTATCCTTCATATGCTCATCAGAGGAGGAGGACTTGTCATATTGAGATGAGGTCTAATGCATAAGGAGAGGAGAGATTGGGCGCTTGTTTCTGTGGAGAGAGACATTCAGTTTCTGGCTCTGTTTATTTCTGGTGATCATTTATGCTAGGAGGAGGGTGCACCTGTTGAGAGGACTAGCAGCTACCTGGTAGTAGATCTGCTTGGAGGATTCGAGCTCTGACAATTTCAGTGGAGAGGCAGCACATGAGAGCACATTCTTGTGGAGGGATTTCTTCATTGGGTTACTGATGAGCTAGGGAACTTCAGTTCAGTGCAGAGGGCAACAAAGGAAGAGGGCGCACCACAATTTGGGCACTTCTCTTTCTGGTTCTTGTGGCAAGACTTGTGAGGAACTTGTTATGTATACAAGTTCCATTGTATTTCATTACTTGTTGTATTTCTTGCCTTGATCATCATTATATATACATATATCCCAAACTGGTTTTCCCCGGGGGGGGGTTTATCCAGGGTCATGTCGACCAAAAATACCTATGTACAAAAATGCATGTGTTAGTCTCTTAGATCTATTCATTTTTAGCTGTAAAGATCTTTAGGTGTCTTGTACTTATTTTAGTATGCATGTGCTAACTTCTGGTTACTAAAACTACATGCTAGAGCACCTAAAATTGGAAGTGCAACCGTAATAAATCAGTAAGAAGTTCTTGGATTGTTGGCTATCCTAAAACATCAGCATACACTTTACATAACAATTGAAACTTAGAGCCTAACTGTGGTCAAAGACAGACCCAGTTGACAAGCTTGATAGGACCTGAAAATCTTCAATAATTTTGAACATACTATTTCTATATATCAAAGAAACTATGCTAACTAATAGAAGTAAACCTACCATTCTACAGAGAGAATTCCATAACTTAGTCGGATTTCAATGGAGCGTCTTAAGCTAAAATGCTTCCGAGGAGCTGCTCCAAGTTGGTCTTTTGATTCTCCCCTTGGTGTTTTCCTCCTTCATTTTCATGGGAAACCAGATTGAGTTGTAACCAAGATGACCCCCAGAATGCAAAGGGAAAGAGTGATCCTAGTTTGACAAACAAAGATGTATCTTTGGCCTGAGACAATGTACCACATGCATCTTCCATCACTGCCAAACGCAAATGTCATTGCCTCAAAGTTTCTATCATTTTGTCGATCTTGAATTGAATGCTTGTAGCCTATTGACCAACCTTTACTTTGTACTAACAGAGAGAAGAGGAAAGAGCTATCATCATCACTTTCATGCACAAATGAGGAATGAAATTCTTTGAGTGCCTCTGGGCCCATGACTACAGATCCTGACACCTGGTGTGAAATTCAAAGTAAATCCAAATAAGCATTGTCGATTATGCAGAAGTGAAGGGCCTCCAACTTCACCTTGGATGTCTACAAAATTGATTCCTATGTTTCTACAGGACGAGTTGATGATCTTACTGACCCTTGCAATGGAAAAAAAAACAAAGTGACCAACCTCTTGTCTAAAAACAAACATGTTTTGTGAACTCGAATGATTGAAATATCCCAATGTTTTGCTACAATTTTTGGTCGATATATTGATTGAACTTTGGCTTAGGGAATAACTTTATCATAATGTTTAGAGTGGATGAGGAGGTCGCCCATTGGGCGCTTATAGGCCTTGTTTTCTTGCTCATCCACAAGAGCATTATGTTCTCAAAGAATATGAAACCACTCCAAGGATTCAAATTTAGTGTATTCTGCTTTAACTCTATCAAGAATGGCCTTTAGTCGAATGTCATAGGATATAGTGCATCCTACCATGTGTATGATGATGAATATGGAATCTCCTAGAACTTTGATTGATTTGATTTGCATGACTACGACTACTTTTATACCCTGAAGTAGTGCATAAGCCTTCACCCTATTATTGGATAGAGTACCCAAACTCCATTCATATGTTTCTTCTACAGTTCCCCTGGGGCTGAGCCACCCTGGGTAGAGTGACAATATTTTAGTACTCGCCCCTTTTTCCTTTAATGTGAGTTGACATATATAACATAGTATCGTCAACCTTTAACCAACTTTGAAAGGTGCTTATGAGAACAATGCCCCTCTTCCTTTAAAAATTCATATAAAAATAAGTTTGACATACTTAATGTGTATTGGAATTTACTTTTATGGCACAAATGTCCTTTCTATACCCACATTAGATCTCAATTACAAAATATTTGTAATAGTGGAAACTTTCCTAACCTGTTAACTCATCAGAACTATGGAGATTTAGGAAATCTTCTATCTGGTCTTTTCGTTACCTTATGTATTGTCTTTGGGATGAGATTTTGTGGGCTTTTCGGAGGAATCATGTTAATCATCTTTCAAATTATTTTTTCTTACTTAAATGTCAAAATGGTAGTAGGGTGATTATTTAAATAACCCTGCAATTTTATGATGGGTATGAAAGGTTTCAGCCTCAAGATTCTGTGAGCTCCACTAAACCTACAAATAGTAAATGTCGTGATAAGTATAATAAATTTGGATCTAATCTTAAATCTCTTTGTAATATGAAATCAAATCAAATCCTTTCCATCCTTTATTCCCTACGCTAGGAAATCAATAGGTTTAGTTTATAGCAAGGTATATCGATGTTTCATGTTTATTATTCATTGTTTATTATCACACACACCCACAAAGGAGGAGAGGGAGGTCAATCAAGCATGCACATTCATCCCACAACTGAACCATCATGTTAATATAACATATAGTGGTTTTATGGACAAACCTATTGACATAAGGACCATGATATGTTGGGACTTATCTAAAGGCTAGAAGTTGAGGTTGAAAGACAAACATAGTGACTCAACAAATTGAAATTTTTTTCTTTGTTTCAAGTTCATGCTTCCTTTGTTCTCCAATATTCTATCTCCTCCTCTTCACCTACTTACTTTTCACAAATGAATTACATTTTGATATCAAATATCACTGAACATACATAATAGAAAGAAATTTGAGAGAGAGGTTACATAATAATTCACCATATTGTGAAGTAACAACATACATAAACTTACACAATGATTTAAGTAGGGTCATAACATCTCCATATTGTATAACTTTACATACTATAATTGAATGCTTAAACGAAAAAACAAAAAAATACAATACATCTATAAAAGCAAATTAGTGAATTACTTATATTCAATGCTTTAAAAAACCCATAAAATATGATATCTCTATAAAAGAAAAATGACAACTAAATTATAAAGAAGGCTAGATGTTTTAGATTTTGAATTTTTACGTTTACATCACCAAATATGGTCATAAAATCTTTTCTAAAATTGAAATTTTAGCTCGTTAATTATTATTATTTTTTTAATTGGGACTGGGGAATATTTTTGCTAAAAGGTGGCCAATAATGGCAAATTATTATAGAGAATTTAGGCTTATTGTTTAAAAACAAATTCAACAACATCATGAGATTATCCCCGTCATCCGACCCTTTCATTCCCATTCTTGTTGTAGCTACATAGATACTAACATGACATGTATAAATCCTATAAAACACATTCAAAATACCTATGGATTTATAGAACATTTAAGAGATTTGTTACTGGAGATTTGCCTTTATATGGATATAACATTGCTCCATTTCTTTCGGTTCCTTGAGTTATTGTCTAGAATCCCCTTCATTACCTTTCATTGTTGTCTGACTTGTAGTCTACTGAGTCATGGAATATGAGGTGTAATCTTCACTTGTGTATTAAACAAAGCACTTTATCTTAAAACAATCCATTTCAACTTTTGAAATTTTTCCCCATATGCTTATAGAATGCTCATTATCTTATTATATTGTTCTTGTTGTTGCCTTTCTAAATTTTGAAGAATTTATGAGAAAGCTCTAAGCGAGATCCCATTACTTTGTAAAATCTCTTTGTGTCTCTTCAAATCCCTTTGGATACCTTTGAGGTCTCCTGAATCCATGGTGTTCCAAAGTCGAAAAAGAAAACTATGTTTCCTATAGAAAACTAGGAAAACTAGTTTGTCCAAAGAAAGACCAAAAGCACTCTTATGGAAGATGAGAATAACTACAATAAAACAGAGCCAATTCCAAACTATTTCTTAAGGGAAAGAAGCTATACTTTGTGTGGAAATTATGTATTTCACTAAAAAAATGGATCCACGGTCAGCCAAAAAAAAGACACAAACATCCCACAAATCGGGTTGTCATTTATAGCTAGACAACAATTTAGTATAGTAGAAGACAACTGCATTAGATTATTGAGAGGAATAATCCAGAAAGAGGCATAGATAGCGAGCCAAAAGGAGGGGATAAGAAAAGGTTTCCCAAGCTCCTTCCCCCACAGAAAAGGCCATCCCCAAACTAATAAATCTGAACAAGAATGAGAGAGGACAAATCTAAAAATCCAAGAGGGAAAAATCCATGAGCTTCTACCACTCACCCAACACACAGAGTGATGAAACCATGTGAGCAAATGGGCATGTCCTTTCCACACCACCAACCTATTAATTTTCCTCTGATTACGAACGGGAAGAGGGAGCATAGTGCTCCAAGAAACCCCATAGCATTCATAAACTTCCAGACTATGATTAGATTAATCCCACTACTCAAGTGAAGAATAAATATAGAGGGTATAAAGTTTGAATGCTCCATTATTCATCTCATGCTACTTTGGGTGAGTTGTGACCTTGGATTTTCACCTTGCTCGCTTGGTCCTTGCCTTCATTTATAACTTGCTTTGTGATCTAGTAACACCATACCTAATGTATGATATCTTGAGCGATGTGCTTAGGGGATGAAGGAGAGAGATAAGCCCCCATTTTTTTAAAATTTTCTTGAGGTGGGCAAGAGGATTCTTTTGCCAAACTACCTACCTTGCCATTATTTTCTTGTAATACATGAAAACGGAAATTGCGGTCAGCTTCTGAGTAAGTTTTGTGATTCTGGAGAGGATCAAAGCTAGTTGGGAGTCTCTAGGAGGTTCCTTGTGAATCAAAGACTTAATGACAATCCTTGAATCTCTGATGACTACCAATTATATTATTTTCAAGCTAATGGCAATAGAAAGACCTTGAAAAAGAGTGGTTGTTTCTACTTGGTTGTTTGTTGCAGTTCCCAACCCCTAAGTGTAAGTATATTCTTGATTTCCCTCAGGGTCATAGATGAACCCTCTCGTTCCTGCTAGCCCTAGATTGCCTTTTGAAGCTCTGTGAAAGAAGAGAATGTACAAGATCTTTCTTGTTTTCCACTCTTCAAACTCTTGCTTCCCAAGTCTAATTTCCCAACTAAGAGGGGTTGTAGGCATTTTAGTTTTTGTGTTTATTGACATTTCTCCAAATTGTCTCATATAATCCTTTTCTTCTTTGTCCAGGGGTTGTTTGTTTTGTATTTGTGTATTCCTTGAGTGTAGGCTCTCGATCATGATACTTTTGGCTTTATTTACCACAAACATTGGAGTTTATGAAATTTGGTTGAATATTATTTTGTTTTTGGCTAGCCAAAACTTCCATAGAATAAATTGTGGTAGAGCTACCCAGATCCATCTAAAAATTTGTTTGTCTTTAAAATACCCTCTATACAGTTTGTTCCATCTCATGAACACCTCATCCCAACATGTTGGCCTGTGGATTCTATGAGATAAACCTGAAAAAGAAATGTCCCAGACCTGTATTGCAGAAGGGAAATCCATAAATAAATGTTTGCCAGTTTCCTCTATCTTTTTTTTTACGAAAACGGTTATAGTTTATATTAGGGGGGTGGCAAAGCCACAGATTCAGTTACAAAATGGCCCCGAGTTTCTTCGGGCCTACAGATCAAAATACTAAATGTCCTCGAATTTCTTCGGGCCTTTCTTTCTGATCCATTCTACTTCTAAAATTGTAGACTTGTGAGCTGACCTAGTTCCTGTGCTTATTCTAAATTTAATTGCCGAATCTCCAATCATTGTTTCAGCATAAGTCTCAGCACTGTTTCAGCATATGACTCAGCACTGTTTCAGCAGTTGTTACAGCGGTGTTTCAGCATCAGCAACTGTTCCAGCACTGTGTTTCAGCATATGTAACAGCACTGTGTTTCAGCTGTTACAGCACTGTGTTTCAGCAAAAGTTCCAGCTCTGTTTCAGCACTGTGTTTTAGCATCTGTGTTCCAGCATCTGTGTTCCAGCGTCTGTGTTCCAGCTCTGTTTCAGCACTGTGTTCCATCTCTGTTACAACACTGTGTTTCAGCATCTGTTCCAGCTCTGTTTCAGCACTGTGTTTCAGCATATGTAACAGCACTGTGTTTCAGCTGTTACAGCACTGTATTTCAGCAAAAGTTCCAACTCTATTTCAGCACTGTGTTCCAGCATCTGTGTTCCAGCTCTGTTTCAGCACTGTGTTCCAGCTCTGTTACAGCACTGTGTTTCAGCATCTGTTCCAGCTCTGTTTCAGCACTGTGTTCAGCTGAAACAAACTGCCAGAGTGCTTATAGAGCCTGCTTACAAAGACTTTTACAACTTCTTACAGATCTTTGCTTGAGCTAGAATGAGAGGGGCCGAGCTTCCTTTATTTCTGTCTCGCTCATTTTCATCATTGTCTTTGGTTTCTGGCCGGGATCGCGCGGATCTTGTGTCTCCACCAGATCTGGGGTCCCATTCCTCTTTGTACTTACCCTGGCCTTCCGACCAACCAACGCTTCTGTCCCTGTCTGCCTGTGCAATTCACCCAAATCCATTGCTTCTACGCGGTCTATCATTTGGAAGTGTGCCCGTGAGCTGCGTGGGCTCATGGTATCTCCACATTTTCCATGATGCCATTGACTGATAGCGTTCCAGCATCCAATAGCACGCCTTTGTTGGCTTCTTTATCAACACTACGATTTAAGTCCCTTAACACATGATAGAATTGATAGGAGTTCAACTTTCTTAAAAGAAGGCGGATTTTATCAAGAAGGTTGTTGAGCTTGATGCTTTGGGTAGTTGAGCGCTTGATCATAGCCTGGATTATTATTCTGGAATCACTTATAATTGCCAAATCCTGTGTTCTGAGCTTAACTGCCAGTTGCAAACCTTGCCAGAGAGCCAAGGCCTCAGCTCTGTTGTTGGACTCTATACCGAGACCAAGAGCATAATGCGTTGTTATGTCTTGTCTGGGATCTTCAATAATGCCCCCTCCCCCAGCCTGGCCTGGGTTCCCCTTCGAGGCCCCATCGAAGTGGAGGATAGGTGTTGTGATTTTGCTTTTCCATTTGGCAAATTCCTTTTCACTTTCCCTGATCTCCCAGCTTTCTTGCATTGGATGACTTCCTTGTTGGCTTTCTGACTCTTGTATGTTGAACTGGGCTATCCAGCTCCCTTGTTCTTCGTCCAAATTATGAAATTTTACTGTGGGACAGAGGTGAGCAGTTGATTCCCCCAACATTGCTTGAATTTTTATAGCAATTTTGTCTTCACTTAATTGGTTGTCTCTGAAAATTCTATGATTTCTCTCTAACCAGAGATTCCATAGAACAAACTTTGGAAGTAATCCCCAAATCCAGAGAGTTTGGTTTCTTTTCTTGTCGGCAAAGGGGAACAGGGATTCCCATTGGAGGAGCAGGCTTATTACATCAGGAGGGAAGTTGGTGGCTGGTTGGGGGCCTGTTACCTTCAACCAGACTTCTTTTGCATAGATGCAGTTTAGAAGAAGGTGGTCAGTTGTTTCTTCTTCGTGGAGGCAGAGAGGGCACCTAAAGGGTCCTTCCCAGCCCCTTATTCAGAGATTCTCCCCCGTTGGGACACTCTTGTGCGCCAAGGTCCAGTTGAAGAGATCTATTTTTGGGAGGGAACGATATTTCCAGACTGCTTTCCATATTGCTGGATTTGGCATTGCGGAGGGGACTGAGTTGAGGAGATGATAACCCTCTGCTGTGGTATAAGCCCTGGCATTCCTGCCCCAACCTCGATCGTCTTTGCCTGTCTTTTTTAGCGGGGCTTTCCCTTGGAGACACTGCTTGAGAGCATCCCATTGACTGTCTAGTACAGCTGGCCTATTTGGGACTGCCCACCCTTGCCAGGGGTGAGGCCTTTCATCTCCACAAACTGAAATATCTGAGAGTGTTAAGATGTTCTGGCTGTCCATCCATATTTTGAGGCCTTGAAGGTCCTGGCGCTGATCTAATGGAGGGTCACCCATTATTGAGTCTATCCAAATTTTTATTTTCCTTCCATTTCTCGACACCCAAGTTAGATGGGGTGTGAAGAGGGGGAGCACTTTTTTGCAGAGCGCGAAGATGGGAGAGCTTTTCACCTCCTTACATGGGAGTTCTAAACTTCTGTCCCGAGCCCCTCGAAAGTATTTCCTCTAGAGTGCTCGTTTGCTCCAAGTGGCTTTGTCGGTGATCATTTTCCAGAGAAGCTTTGCCCCTAATGCCAGATTTTGAGTCCTCGTGTTTTTAAAATTGAGACCTCCTTCCATGTAGGATTTTGTGGTTTTTTCCCAACTAACCAGGTGCATCTTCTTCTTTTCCTTCCTGCCTCCTTCCCACAAGAAACGTCTCTGGAATGCTTCAAGGTTTTGGATAACTGTGGTTGGGGCTAACAAGAGCGAACATTGATAGATGGGGAGGCTAGCCACTACGACCTTTATCAGGACTGTCTTCCCTGCTAAGTTCAGCCAGCTGCCCCCCCAAGAAGTGAATTTATTCTTGAGTTTTTCTGCAAGATGGCTCCAGTGGGAAACTCTTGGGGCAGACTTAAAGATTGGGACTCCCAGGTACTTGAAGGCATCCCAGTTTGTGTGCCCCTCCATCCCTAGAACTCTTGTAATTCTCATCATTTCATTTGGGGTGATGTTCCAGCCATAAATGTTACTTTTGGTCTGATTTATTTCGCTGTCGGAGGCTGCTGCATAGGCGTCCAGCTCTTCCTTGAATTTTTTTTCTATGATTGGGCTTGCTCCACCCAGCAGAAGCGTATCATCCGCGAATTGTGCATGATTTATATCTTTCACCCCTTGTGCTATTCTTAGCCCATGAAGATCTTTATTAATTTGGGATTGATCCAGTTGATAGCTGAGGACTGAAGCTTGAACTGCGTAGAGCAATGGCGACAGAGGGCAGCCTTGCCTTAGGCCCCTGGAGGCTTTGAAGAAGGCAGTTACCTTCCCATTTACCAGGGGGGCTATCCAAGTAGATCCTATGCAGGTTTTTATCCAGTTTATAAAGTGTAAATCGAATCCAAACTTCCTCATAACTTCAAATAGAAACTTGTGTTTGACTCTATCAAAAGCATTTGCGAGATCTAGTTTAATGACCATACCTTTTTCTTTCCTTAGTACGCTAGAGTGAATCGCTTCTTGAACCAGGATGATGTTGTCGGCGATGTATCTCCCTTGAACAAAGCCTCCTTGATTTTCAGGAATGATGAGAGGGAGAGCTTCCTTGAGGCGGTTGGCTATAACTTTGGCAAGGATTTTATAGCTTGTGTTACATAAAGAGATTGGTCTGAACCTGGTGAAGGAAATCGCTCCTTTTTCTTTTGGGAGGAGTGCCAGAAAGGAAGAGTTAATACTTCCTCCCAGCTTGTTGGCCTTCTGTGACTTCTAGATCATTTTGGTTAGGTCCTTTTTAATGATTTCCCAACACTTCTGATAGAATCTGGCAGTGAACCCGTCCGGACCCGGAGCTTTGTCTGGGTTCATCTGGTCAAGGGCCTCCTTTATTTCTTGCTGCGACACCTCTCTTGTCAGCTTGTTGTTAATGTCTTCAGTTATTAGCTTTGGAATAAGCGTGAGTGGGTAGCCTTGCTGGTCCAGATCCATGTCCTTTGGGTCTGTGTAAAGCTTCTCAAAAGTTACGTAAGCTGCATGTTTAATGCCATCTGGATCTGCAATTGTTTTGCCCTTAACCTGAACTTCTGTCACTGCCTTGTATTGTTTCCTTGCTTCTGCTTGTTTATGAAAATAGGCTGTGTTGCGGTCTCCTTCTTTCAACCATAAGCTTCTCAACTTCTGCCTCCAATAGTTTTCCTCCATTCTGCAGGCTTGATGCCATTGCCTTTGAAGGCTGTCCTCCTTTTGCAAGACTTCTGGGGTGATCTCCGTCTGTTCCATTCTCAGCTGATGAGCTTCAAGTTGGCTTTGGGCTGCTAGACGCATTGCTATTGGGCTCGTTTGGCTTTTGTCCCAAGACTTCAGAGCATATTTCAGCCTTTTAATTTTTTCCTCCCACACGTAGGATGTTGAACCTTGGACTGCGGAGGCCCATACTTTTGTTACTAGCGTTGTGAATCCGTTATCATTTATCCAGTTTGGGCTGAATTTGAAGGGGATGGGCCCCTTGACTTGGTATTTTTTTATTTCTAATCGTATCGGTTTGTGATCAGAAACACGGTGGGCCATAATTTCAGCCTTTGCTTCAAGTCCTAGCAGCAGAAGGGAGCTTTGTACAAGGAATCGGTCCAGTCTGGCAGCAATGTGCCCCGGACCACTTCTCTTATTGGTCCACGTGTAGCGACCTTTGACTGGTTTGATATCAAGAAGGTCCCATGCGGAGGCTAAGTCCTCGACCCATTCTCTGGCCAGGTCTCTCACTATTGAGTCGCCCCTCTTCTCGTCCTGGGCTAGAGTTACATTTAGATCTCCTCCAATGATGATATTGGTGGGATTGTTTTGCTGGAGGTAGGCCTGCAGGGATTCCCAACAATGTTTTTTTTCCCCCAATAGTTGTGGAGCATAAATATTAAAGATGCTTACCTGACAGCCCGTGTCTTTGTGGAGAAATCTGGTGTGAATCCAATGCATGCAGATGTCAGAGCTGAGCATGTCTATTTTGGAGGCGTCCCACATTGTGCAGAGCCCTCCTGAGGCACCCCTTGCATTTTCGGCAACTCCGAGGCTTCCTTTCCAAACGTTCGACAGGGTTTTGAGCGCATCTTGTTGGCTCATTTTAGTCTCTTGGAGCAGTAGGATACTTGGTTTCGAGCTTTTGAGAATATCTTTTAACGCTTCTTCCTTCTTTTTGCTTCCCATTCCCCTACAGTTCCAGGAGGTTGTGATCATTATAAACCTTGGGGAGTGGGGGGGGGCGGTTGGCCTCCTTGGGAGGCTTTGGCCTGCTTCCGCGTGTTATGAACCGTCATCGCATGTGTGATGCTGGGCTGTGACCCATTGAGCACCGCTTTATAGGCTTCCTGGTTCCTTTCTGCGTTTTTTTATTTCTGGCCTCTTCCCTTTTTATTTGGGGTGGCCCAAACCTCACTTTCTTCGTCTGAGTCGCTACCGAACGAGATCTCCCCTTCCTCTATGTTCTGGTTGCCGTCCTGCTTCTGGGGGGAGTTATTTTGCATCCCTGCTTCGTTTGTTAGCGAGTTCCCCTCGAGTTCAGGATTCTGATCTTTCTTTCCTCCCTCTTGCACTTCTTTATTTGGATCTTGTTCGCTGTCCTCCATTCCTTTGGCTAAGATTCTGAAGTTGTTCTCCTTTTTTGTAGTTTCCGTGGGCTTGGTTTTTTGTGGTTCTGTCTGCTCATTCCTTTGGCCTCTTGCTCTTGATCTCCCTTTACGGGCTTGCTGCCNGGGGGGGGGGTTGGACAGTTTCTTTGGAAATGGACATATTTGTGGCAGCCTCTGCACTTGAAAGGAAGTTGTTCGTAGTCCAGCTTTTGGAAATGCTGCCAGTTGCCGACCTTCAACTTTATTGCCTCTGGTAGGCCTACCTCCAGATCAACCTCTACACAGATCCGCGCACAGGAGTATTGGTCTCTAGGTTCTGCTCGGTCGATGTAGCGCCCAAGTCCATTGCCTATTGCCTGAAGCGAGGAGGGGTTCCAGCAGTGGATCGGCAAGTTGGGAAGTCTTACCCAGACCGGGACATCCTTGGGGACTTCTGAGGTAGGGTCAAAATTCGGGGTCCATCTATTTAGGTAAAGACCTTGAGTGCCCATGAAGTATGGGCCGTTTCTAAAAATCAGATCTCTATCTTCCTGGGAGATAAATTCGAAAATGAAGTATCCTCGCCCGACCGTGTAGCATGTCACACTATTTGTTATCAGGGGTCTCCAGTTGCACTGAATCCAATTGTTAGTGGATCTGGTTGAGGGCCAGAGTCCCATGAACTGACCAATGAGTCCTCTTTCAGAGAGAGACAGGGCGACTTTTATTGGGTATTCTGGAGGCAGATCGATCTCTGGAATATCGTTCAGTTTCTTGACAAAGCTCGGGGCTTCTAAGGCGGACGTCTTTTTGCTGCAGGCTTCAACCAGTCGTTTGAAGGAGGAGGCGGGGGAAGGAGGGGGCGGCGGCTCCCCTCCCTGTGCTGCCATGGCGGCACTCACAAACCCCTAGCGATTCAGAGCTAGGTCAGGGGCGTGCGCGCGTCTCATGCCCTTCTTTTTAGTTCTTCATTGTCCGCCAGTTTCCTCTATCACCCTGCACATTACACACCAATTTGGCCTTGTATCCCTCTTTTTTTGAGATTATCAGTGGTCATGACTCTTCCATGCATACGTAACCAACATAAGAAATTTATTTTTAGTAGACCATTTGAAGACCA
>ML853248.1:9210-20303 GCA_009831015.1 Picea engelmannii | reverse complement strand
TTAGCTTTGTATAGTAGATCTGTGTAATATCTTTGAGCTCTTAGATGATATGTTAGGGATTTCATGCATATATTTGATAACTTTAATAATGAAATATGATTTACATCGCTATGATCTCTAGGACTGATGAGCCCATGGAGGGCATAGTCTTTGATGTGCAGGACCATAACCGGCGGACAAGTACCAGAGGACCGGTACACATGGGGAGATGATTAGCTCGGACCTCCATGGGGCTGAAGAGACCATCAGATGATTGTTGGGATGGCAGAGGCAGGACAACGTCATGATGAGACCTTGCATGAATAAGACAGAAGGACGCCCTCACCAGGACACTTTGGCAGAGATTGACCTAGGGGGGATCACCCCCTGCAGATGGGATGATGGCTTTGATGGACAGGACGCCACCCAGGGAAGGCTGGACATTTTCTGTAGCATGTGGCAGGTTGCAGGAGACCCAAAGGGGCCAATGTATTTCCTTCTGGATGTTGATGATGCCCAAAAAGGGCCAACGTCTCCCTCAGAGGGGCTTGGCGTCTCCCTTTTTAGCTCTTACTTTGAAATTTTAGTATTTAATGTGACGAATAATGAAATATTGTTAAATCAACCTTGTCGGCTATTTTTAATGACCTATTTAGTAATTCAAGGTCATTTGGATGATATAAATTGAGGACGTTGAGCCTCATTTTGAACATAACATAACTTGCTCTCTTGTGAGAGTGATACTTTTAGTCTTTTGTCTTGTTATTGGCTCTTGGAGTTGAGGCGCTACTCTTGGAAGGATTATCTTTGGCATGCATATGGTGTTTTTATCATTGGAAGGTGTTACAACTAGGGTTTGATTTGGCTCTTCATTGATTTGTAAGTATATTTTGCATGCAAAACTTCTTGATTGAATGGTTGTAGGTAGAATATCTTACGTTTATGGTTACATTGTTATTTTTATGCTTAATCATTGAAACCCTAGGGAGCAAGCACACAAGTAGGTCCTTGGTTCATATCCCCATGATAAAAGCTTGATTAGCCATTTGATTAAGAAGAACCTAGCCTAGCCATTGCTACACTAGTTCCTCTTTTTCTTGAGTTAGTTTTAAACATAAATTGAAGAGAGAAGACGTCCTAGGCCTAATTAATTTTACACCTAGGGTTTGACTCTTAGGGTTTGAAAAGCCTTGCCCCCAAACAACACTTTTCAGCCATAGATTTATGTTTTATATCTAGTCGTTTTTGCCAAAGAGTCTTAAGGAAAGAGGGAGGAGCATGAGGCCTAGCTTTAGCTACACCGGAATGTGCCTCCTCCCCTTAGGGTTTTGATTTGGTGGCCCTGCCATTGTAGCACCATTAAACCTAACTCTCTCGTCCTTAGGTTTCAATCTTTCCAAGCTTTTTGCCTCTTCTCTTTGACTCCATTAACCCAAGGCACTAGTCTTAATTGCAATGTTGAGCACTTTGTTCTCAAAACAATATTTCAAACACTCTTGAATTGAAACCCTAACTAACCCTAGCGATTTTACTAACCCTAATTTGTTGATGAAGTCTTGCCCTATTTGAACTCTTGTTTAGTTTAAAACTTGCGGCTAGGTCATCCATTGATAGCCATAGAGGTGTTGAGCGATTTCATTGGTCCAATTAGCAAAATGTTCACCTCTTTGTCTAGCTAACCTAACCTAGATTAGGGCTAACGTCACACCTGTTTTGATCTGTTATTTGGTATAAAACGTTGTGACCTTGCCATCTACCATTTGGCATTGATGTGTAGATTGCTTTCATTGACTTAATTTGCAAAACATCCACTTCTTTGCCTCTTAAAACTAACTCAGAACCAAGGCTGACATCACCCTTTGTAGTATAGTGACGCAACAACAATATTGGTGTATGAGCACATTTATTGCATTGTGATATAATAAGGATTGATTTTATACATTGAATGCAAGTATCATTTTGTATTTATTGAAGAAGTATTATAAGCCTTTTGTCTTTATTTGCAATCATTGACTTCGTCAATAATTACGTTTATTATTTCTCATATGTATTAAAGATAGTCATTAATATTTTAAAGTACTAACCACTGTGGCACATTTTAGTTTATCATTTCCTTGTCTCACAAACAAGTGCCCCTTCAGTGGAATATCTACTCTTTGACTATCCATTTGGCAATAATCTGTGAAGGGAAAGCTTACCTTAACCTTTGAGCCTTAAACCCTTGATCCTTTTCCTTCAAAACCCCAAATTACTAGGGACGTCTCCCTTGGGATTAGCCACCCTGAATAAAAAGAGCTCCCCATCGAGGTGACAGTGGGTGGGGAAGCTCCTGTTACGCCAGTTTGAGTCTTATCTCCAAGCTACTAAGCTTATCCTACAAACAGAGTGATAACATTTTGGCGTCGTTGCTGGGGAACACTAAGTCAATCTTCCTCAATGACAAATCTTTTGGTAAGCCTTTCCTCTAAGTCCTTTTCTTACAAGCTTACCTGGAGACTCCACTACAACTTTTCCCCCTATTATTTGATAGTTTCGAGAAAACTATCTGGTGACTCCACTGATGACAAAGCCAACAATTACTTCACAATGGGATCCCGGGAGCTATAAAACTTTAGACATGAGCAAAATCCCAGGATACCCAAGAAAAATCCCCCCTACTCCCAAAAGATGGTTCCCTAAATTCACTGGTGGCAATGGGGAAAGAGATGAACTTCATATGAGTGAATTGTATTCCTACTTTATGCTCAACCCTATCACTGATGAGGATGAAGATATAGTAATGAAACATTTTTCAAAAACTCTTCATTGAGATGCTAAGAAATGGTATGATAACCTTCCTAATGCTAGCATCACCTCTATGGACCAGTTTGAAGAAGTATTTCTTGAAAAATGGGGCATTCAACCAGAGGACAGCCCAATACTACAAAAAAATCTTGAAGATATAAAACAAAGTGAGTATGAAACCCTGTTTGACTTTCAGAGTAGGTTTGAAGGCATTCTATATCGGATTCCTGCAACCCATCATCCTGGAGAAGAGTATATTTTCCATCTCTATACCCATGTGATCATGGCTCACCAAGGTTTACCCCTCAGTAGAAGGGCCCCAAAATCGTTAAATGAAGCTTATGGCATGGCTAAAGAAATTGAACATAATATCTTCTCATCCGGGATAAAGTACCTCTTCACCTCGGGTACTCTTACTATGGAAAGTTTGTATTCCCATGAAAACCTCGCTGATGATTTACAAGAAGAAGGGAATCAGACCATCATTCAACATAGGATGATTGAAGACATGGTTGAGGATCAGGAACCCAAGCAAGATGATGAAGTATCAATATGTGCCCCTCCCTCCGATGAAGTCATCCAAGAACCTGTTTCTCCTGTACAGCAAAAAGAAGATGAGGTTAGTTGTTTCTCTTCTAGGGTTTCCAATGACACCTTGTCCCATGATTCAGAAAGTGAGGAAGAAATGGAAGCCTTGGACAAAGTAGATGTTCCTTACTGTGTAATCAGAGACAAAGAAGAAATTCATGATGATGAAGCACTTCCATAGGAAGAAATAGTAAGTTACCCTCCTCCCCTAGTTTTTGATGATGCTTTACCTTATGATAAGGAGGAGGATGAATCTTCAAATGTTTTAAACCCTGCATGCTATGACACAGATAGTGACACTATTGATAACATTTATGAGTTCATACAAGTTGGGAGACGTAGGTGGGATATAATTGCTTATGACCTATATCCCATCTATGACACTAAGAGTCATCTCCAGTTGTTTCCCTTGCAATCATCACAACAGAGTACTTCCGAACAATGGCAACAAGGAGATGAGGTTTTCACTTGTACCTTTCAGAAAACCAAGGATGACCTAGTACCTCTTTCCTCTAATTGCTTTCAGTCTTACCTTGAGTTTTTTGATAAGTACCCTTCTGAGCATTTGGATCCTTCTCATGAAGATGATTGCCAACCACCGTTGTGCTCAGATTTCAATACAAACAAAGACATTGTTTGCCCAAAGAAGGTTTCTCATGACTATTCACCCCAACCACCTGTTGTTACTTTGCCATGCTTTCCCATTAAAGATGTGGTTGGGAAATACCTTTTTTATGTTGAGTTTCCTCCTGGGAAAACCCTAGATTCCAAGGGTTGGTTGGATAATGCTAGCTCCAATCATTTTTTCAACTTTCCCTTGATAATTTTTCAGTCGTCTACTAAACCTTTGTCAATTCTTTCCTTGAATCTAGAGCGTGAGGATGTCCTAGGTAACCAGTTTACAAGCCCTTTGAGTCGGTTTTCTGAACCTTGTATTTTTCATGACCCTTTCTTGGATAGGATTGAGTGCTTTTTTCAGAGATGGACCTGGCAGGATTTTGTCCCTCCCACCCGCCTCCATGAGTTAGACTTTGAGATTCTTGGTGATGTGATATATGCTCTAACTCATGACATTTTCGTGCTTGATTTGTCACTGTTTTGGTTTATGATGAAGCACAAAGGTAGGTATCGAGGAACATTATTGGATTGGCTTCACTGGTTGTTTGATTATACCAACATACAGCCAGCAGGTAAGTACAGGTAAGATTTTCATTTTCTATCTGCATTTATGATTGCCTTATATGCACATGTGCTATTTTGTGAAGTGGCAATACCACCCCACCTTGTGTTGTTGATGCTTTCTTGTCAAGTGTGAGCAGGTCTACAGGTTTATGCCAGAGATTGTTGAGGTTCTCATGCTCTCTACAGTTAGCACATGTCCCCGAGTTGGAGCCAGATGTTATCCCCGATATCTAGGGATAACTAGGAGATCATGTCTCGAGGCCCACATGGTCCTAGACATGGAGTACCGAGAGTAGGATTGACTTGAGCATGGCCCTGGAGGGCCCATCTTTCTTTTTCTTCGTCAGATTGGTCCTGTCAGCAGTAGCAGCTTCCATCACCACCGGCATGGGCTTGCATCAGAGAGGACTCTTGCTCCATGAGGTAATTGGTCCGAGGTATCATGGTATGTGTCATATTTGATCATTATAACCTTCTTATATGTGCATTAGGTTTCTTTAATTTCTGATGACTGCTTGGATATTACACTAATCCACTTGACCATTGTTGGGGTGATTGATGGGGTGACTTAGCGAGTTGATATTCATAGGTTTTGGCTAGCCACCAAAGGGGATTTGCAAAGCCATCATCCGCTCCCAACATATTTTATCATTTTACATCTTGTACCCCGCTCATCCATCCCACTCCCCTAGTCTGGCCATTAGAATGACCTTTGAGGGTTACACTTTGTCTTGTGGGAAGAAGGGGATAAAGGCCCAGGGGGTAAAAGCAGCTGGTAAAATATAAAATCCATAGGAAAATAAAACCTTGAGATGCTTCGCCCAGGGGATCCCCGAGAAGGCAATAAAAAGCCTCTCGATAAGAAACTAAAGGGACCCTAAGAAAAAAAAAAAAAAAACAAGACCTAATCAAGAGGATGGGAGGTCTCATCACGAGTCGACCCATTATGTTCATAGGTATTTAGCAGTATGACATTGCCACTATCTGGTCACCAAGCCAGGGAAGTGACCTTTGGTTGCATGGCCAAAGGAAAGGGGGTCTCATCACAAGCCATCCTTATCATTTCTGCGAAGATACCAGTGGGTAACGCTGTCAGCTCTGGCCACCAAGCCAAGGTAGTGTCCTCTCGTCAGACCTTGAAGTAAAAAAGAAAGAAAAGAAATAAAAGAAATATAAAGGCAATAAGGGCTTGGAAAAAATGCATCCATGATGGGTACAACTCGCCTCCTACAAAGGCACCCACAGACAACACCTACCCTTGGTCTTACTATGACTGGACATCCTTAAAACCATATCACCGCATAAAACATGGCTTGAATGATCTTTTGAGGAAACTTTCCATCTCTTGTGGGTTTTGACCCAATAGGTTTTTCTGTTGGTTTCCTTAACTTTGTATAGTAGATCTGTGTAATATCTTTGAGCTCTTAGATGATATGTTAGGGATTTCATGCATATATTTGATAACTTTAATAATGAAATATGATTTACATCACTAAGATCTCTAGGACTGATGAGCCCATGGAGGGCGTAGTCTTTGATGTGCAGGACCATACCCGACGGACAAGTACTAGAGGACCGGTACACATGGGGAGATGATTAGCTCGGACCTCCATGGGGCTGAAGAGCCCATCAGATGGTTGTTGGGATGGCAGAGGCAGGATAATGTCATGATGAGACCTTGCATGAAGAAGACAGAAGGATGCCCTCACCAGGACACTTTGGCAGAGATTGACCTAGGGGGGATCACCCCCTGCAAATGGAATGATGGCTTTGATGGACAGGACGCCACCCAGGGCAGGCTGGACATTTTCTGTAGCATGTGGCAGGTTGCAGGAGCCCCAAAGGGGCCAACGTTTTGCTTTCTAGATGCTGATGATGCCCAAAAAGTGCCAACGTCTCCCTCAGAGGGGCATGACGTCTCCCTTTTTATCTCTTACTTTGACATTTTAGCATTTAATGTGACAAATAATGAAATATTGTTAATTCAACCTTGTCGGTTGTTTTTAATGACCTATTTTGTAATTCAAGGTCATTTGGATGATATAAATTGAGGACGTTGAGCCTCATTTTGAACATAACATAACTTGCTCTCTTGTGAGAGTGATACTTTTAGTCTTTTGTCTTGTTATTGGCTCTTGGAGTTGAGGTGCTACTCTTGGAAGGATTATCTTTGGCATGCATATGGTGTGTTTATCATTGGAAGGTGTTACAACTAGGGTTTGATTTGGCTCTTCATTTATTTGTAAGTATATTTTGCATGCAAAACTTCTTGATTGAATGGTTGTAGGTAGAATATCTTACTTTTATGGTTACATTGTTATTTTTATGCTTAATCATTGAAACCCTAGGGAGCAAACACACAAGTAGGTCCTCGCTTCATGTCCCCATGATAAAATCCTGATTATCCATTTGATTAAGAAGAACCTAGCCTAGCCATTGCTACACTAGTTCCTCTTTTTCTTGAGTTAGTTTTAAACATAAATTGAAGAAAGAAGACGTCGTAGGCCTAATTAATTTTACACCTAGGGTTTGACTCTTAGGGTTTGAAAAGCCTTGCCCCCAAACAACACTTTTCATCCATAGATTTATGTTTTATAGCTAGCCGTTTTTGCCAAAGAGTCTTAAGGAAAGAGGGAGGAGCATGAGGCCTAGCTTTAGCTACACCGGAATGAGCCTCCTCCCCTTAGGGTTTTGATTTGGTGGCCCTGCCCATTGCAGCACCATTAAACCTAACTCTCCCGTCCTTAGGTTTAAATATTTCCAAGCTTTTAGCCTCTTCTCTTTGACTCCATTAACCCAAGGCACTAGTCTTAATTGCAACGTTGAGCACTTTATTCTCAAAACAATCTTTCAAACACTCTTGAATTGAAACCCTAACTAACCCTAGCGATTTTACTAACCCTAATTTGCTGATGACGTCTTTCCCTATTTGAACTCTTGTTTAGTCTAAGACTTGCGGCTAGGTCATCCATTGATAGACATAGAGGTGTTGAGCGATTTCATTGGTCCAATTAACAAAACGTTCACATCTTTGTCTAGCTAACCTAACCTAGATTAGGGTTAATGTCACACCTGTTTTGATCTCTTATTTGGTATAAAACGTTGTGACCTTGCCATCTACCATTTGGCATTGATGTGTAGATTGCTTTCATTGACTTAATTTGCAAAACATCCACTTCTTTGCCTATTAAAACTAACTCAGAACCAAGGCTGACGTCACCCTTTGTAGTATAGTGACACAGCAACAATATTGGTGTATGAGCACATTTATTGAATTGTGATATAATAAGGATTGATTTTATACATTGAATGCAAGTATCATTTTGTATTTATTGAAGAAGTATTATAAGCCTTTTGTCTTTATTTGCAATCATTGACTTCGTCAATAATTACGTTTAATATTGCTCATATGTATTAAATATAGTCATTAATATTTTAAAGTACTAACCACTATGGCACATTTTAGTTTATCATTGCCTTGTCTCGCAAACAGGTGCCCCTTCAGTGGAATATCTACTCTTTGACTATCCATTTGGCAGTAATCTGTGAAGGGAAAGCTTACCTTAACCTTTGAGCCTTAAACCCTTGATCCTTTTCCTTCAGAACCCCAGATTACTAGGGACGTCTCCCTTGGGATTAGCCACCCTGAATAGAAAGAGCTCCCCATCGAGGTGACAGTGGGTGGGGAAGCTCCTGTTACGCCAGTTTGAGTCTTATCTCCAAGCTACTAAGTGTTATCCACAATTTTGGTCATTGTGATGATGTCATGATGATGTTATGATGATGGAAAATCAAGATCTTTACTAAGAACATTTTCCTGAAAGAAGTTACATTTGTCTGCTTCCAGAAATCATGCTTTTAAGGGATGTTCGCAGGCTACCTATGTATCTGCCTGTGAGAATGCCTGATTCTCGTAGGCCGCATTAAGCTGGGGTGCAAACCTCTCGCACTGTAACTAATAGCCAGGGTGCGAACATGTTCCAAAGGAAGGAAAAAGATAAGATCTCGAATCTTCTAGAAGGGAATCTTCTAGAAACATGAGTTGGCTTTGAATGGTTATTCAAGTGCTGGCATTCCAGATATCTTGGGATCATTTCCTATCCAAGTAACTAATCTATATTCTCTTATATATTGAGGAGATTTCTCATGGAAAGGGTTAAGAAGAATAAGTAGCAAGCTATCTAGAGATTGATTAGAGAATTAGTGCAAGACTGTATGGAGGACTGATGCTACAGCAGCAAGAGACAATAGCAAGGTCATCACAAGTGGTTGATTTTCTTCATGCATGAGCAAGTGTGTGTGTCAGAGTTAGGATCCATCGAAAGGAGACCTACGACATCAAGGCTCAGGTTGTAAGTTTCACTTTCAATTAATTCAATATAGTAATATGTCCCTTTCCCATAAAGATGATGTCACTTTATTACATAACTCCTTGATCATATGTATAGACTAGCCATTGAATATATTAATCTGCCTTTACTTCGATTGGTTTATACTGTTGTGATCTGAACGGAACAAGAGCATCGAAGCGAAGCTTGGAACAATAGAGATCTAAGGAAAGCGTTCATAAGGTATGTCCATAACCCTTATCTCTTAGTTCATTCAATAGGCTAGATCTAGGGAAAGTGTATTATTCTATCCTGTTTTGTTCTAGATCCAGGTGGATCTAGGGAGATCGGTTTGTGTCCGCACTCACGGATTTATCCTATAAAAAAATTGGCAACTCCACTAGGGATCTATTCCCTTTTTCTTTATGGTTTTTGAATTTTCTATGGTCATTTTCTCTATTTGCATTTTTCTCCTGTTTTGTCAGTGTCTGAGTCCTCAAGATACCTTGAGAGACCTTCTGGGTCTATAAGCCAACTTGAATTTTGCCTGCATTTTCAAATTTTTCATTATCTTCAGGGATTCTCGCACTATGTCCATTGACAGCCTGCGAGAACCAATCAAGTTTGCACTCTGCATATATAGTTCAGTGCGAACCCCTCGCATTGCTCCACAGTGGCCTGCGAGAACACTATCTTCTCGCACTGTGTATCACTGCTGGCCTGCGAGCAGATTTTTGAAAATTTTGGAAATTGATTTTTGACGTTTTCAATTGCTCAGAACAGTTGATTTGTATCTTTTTGGCTTATTGGGTCATTGACTTATGCATCTCTTGTTGTAGTTTGCTTGCTTGAACAAATTTAGGGTTTCTAGGTTTTTCTTGCCCTTGGTAGCTTGACTTTCATTTCTTGGCTCTTATTGGCATTTTCCTTTTCTCTAGCTTCTGGAGTTGAGTGTGTCTATTTGGCTGAGAACCAGTGATTGGTAGCGATTCAAGTGTTTGGTGTTTCTCACTTGCTTGGTGGTTCGAAAAGACATTTTCCATTTGCATTGAGGAACTCATTGGTTTGCTTTTTGTTTTTACTTTCGTTGAAAGTATTGGATTGGGTTGTTTGTTTGGGTCTTTATGATTTGGTTTTCTTTTCTCATTAATTAGAGTTCTACTTGGAAAGTGAACAACAAGTTTTCTTTCAAGATTTTGTTTTTGTCATTTCGAAAACATTGAAAAGTCAAATTTTAGAGCTTATTGAAGTATTTGAAAGAGACATATAGAAATTGCTCATTGATATATGATTGTTTGCATTGGCATCTGAACGGAAATTGAGCATTGCATTTGCATTGTAGTATTGAGATTGATTCAGAAAATGTTCTCTCTCTCCCATAACTAGGATTCATGGAATGAAAAGGATTATATTTCATCATTATCCTTGCATTATTTGGGTCAGAGTCATACATCACGAGTTTCACTTCCGTTACCTTTGAGTAAACCACAGTTTTTAAAAAAACATTGCGTAATATTAAAATTGATCTAGTAACTTTTTTCTAGGGCTCTTTTACACCAACATTTAGCTAGGCTAGTGCTTTGGAGTAGGAAGAGATATACACTCTCCAAAAGCTCAAAAACACACAATAGAATCTTGAGTTAGGGAGTGTTAAATTCCATTGGCAGCATATTGTCCTGGGACACCCTTCTAACACAAGGGTCAAGCACTAGGTTGCATTGGTGTTGGCAGAGTTACTAAACCTACTTTGTTGACATCGGTGCAGAGATTGCACGTATTACGGGGATCACTCCGAGGTATACCCACAATTATGAGTGGAAGCCTTTGAGTTGGTTTCGGGCTAGATACCCTGCCCTTGCGTGTGGATTGGACTAACGACTGTTCCCCCAGGATGTACTGTTGTTTGTAGTGACCTTAGTGGCCTTTCTCTCTAGGTTCTTACCTAAGGTGACTGTGGAGGGGAAAGTCTTCACGGTACCTGGAATCGACGTTGATCAAACTCACTCGAGTTCCTTCGAGGGTATACCCACGATTATGTGTGGGAGCTTGCACTAGGGCGTAAGTCTGTTAAGCAGGTCGTCAACGTAACTTTTCCACCTTAGCCCCGCCCCTTCTCGTCTCGTTGTTGCGACATTGGATTTCATCACCAACTAGTGGCTTCGATATTAGAAGGTATTGATTGCTTGGTGATTGCTTCTAGATTTTGTTTACTAGTGTGTGTTGTTTGTTTCT
>ML853247.1:0-17647 GCA_009831015.1 Picea engelmannii | reverse complement strand
AAAATTATGCAAAGATATGAAGATGCAATCTTTTCATTTTGATGAAAGCTATGCTATGAGAAGGAGAAAACATTTATCATTCCCATATGCACGATGTCCCAAAATATATTAAACTCATCAATATCAAGATTCTCAAGAAATGATAAAAAGGTATTGAACACCAATGCATGATTCATAATTTAAGATAAAAAAACGCCAAGAATCATGCAATTTCGCTACTTGAAATGCAAGGATGCCCCCAATATAATATAAAGCAAGAAATTAAATCTTTTTGTTTCAAAAATTTCACTAAAAGAAATAATGAATTTTCTTAAAACAAAGAAACCCAAACTAAAAGTTCTCTTTTAAAGCGAACTATTTAGAAGAAATCTGATCTTTCCCTAAACAATTCTAAAGAAAACATATGCTTTGTAATTGAAAGACACTCAAAGGAAGAGACTAATCCTTCAAAACCAAACAAAGCAAAGATGGATAAAAGAACTCAAAGAATGTCAAGAAGACTGTAAACAGATCAATATAGGCTCCAAAAGTTCAATCCAGCTGTTCAAAGAAAAACTGGGCATCAAAAAATGAAAAGACCCAATCCAAATTTTTTTACAAACAAGTTCGCAGGCTGGCAGTGTATTACAGTGCGAGAATCAAAGATTCTCACAGGCTGAACAAAGGTTGATTGTGAGGGATTCGCACTGGAATTAACACCAGGGTGCAAACTCAGGTGTTTCTCATAGGCCACTAAAGGGTACAGTGTGAGAATGCCTGTAAACAAGCAAAAATTTGAAAAAGGACTAAATTTGAGTGAACTTTCAGATCCAGAGAGTCTGGATGGATCTCCCAAAGACTCAGAGACTAGAAAACAAGCAATCAAAGCAACGGAAACTAGACTAACTAGGAGACAATCCGATCCCTAGTGGAGTCACCAATTTTGTTATCGGACTAATTGGTAGGTGCGGACACTAACAGATATCCCTAGATCCACCTGGATCTAGAGAAAAATAGGACATGACATGACTCTTTCCCTAAGTTTTAAATATTGATTTTACTAACTAAAGAGGGATGGTTGACATACCATTTAAATGTCGCTTCCTCTCGCCATCGCCATCCTAGCTCCATTCCAACACTCATACAATGATGATCCTGCAAAAGAACGCAACCAACCAAAGTGATAGAAATAGCATAAACTCAATGTAAACATATGTATGTGATCAAGGAATCATACAATAAAACACAACAAGATTTATAGAAAAGAATCATATTAAATGTGAAAGAGAGATTACAACCATGGCCTTGATGTCGTAAGGTCCCTTCCAACTGTCCTTCGTTCCCCACACACTTTCACTCTAAGAATTCTGAGAGCACAGATTTGATAATATTCACAATCTATCTTGACAAAGTGGCTCATCTAGCCAAGCTAAAAATCTCCAAAGCTCTATCCAATCCAAGCTAATCCCAAAAGCTCCAAAGCTAAACAAAGCTAACTTTCTCCATGAGAACTCCTCTCCTTTTATAAGTTGAAGAGGATAAGGTGAGGATGTTAGGATGATCCCACTAAATCATGAAAGTGAGTAAGATACAAACCATTCAGATGCCATCTCACCATAGAAGTTTCTCCTTCTAGAAGATTCGAGAAAACACTTGTTTTTCCCACGTGTAGGCATTCTCGCACCCTGCCTATAGAGCAACCTACGAACATATCGCACCCTAGCTATGGTACAACCTGTGAGAATTAGGCATTCTTGCACCCTTCCTATACAACAACCTACAAACTTCCTTTTTAACAGGGTTTTTACAAGGGAAAATGCAACTTCTTTTCTCAGGAAAAGTTCTTCTCCCTTCTCTCTTCAGGAACTCATGCCACTGACCCCTTTGAATGAATAATATAGGTTTACATCATTACCAGTCATAGGGATGATGAAAATAATTTGTAATAGGAGGTCCACCAACCACGCCTTAGTAATCTCTTCTAAGTATTCCTCTGTTAGTTTGTAGTAGGACTGCAACTGTTGGTGATGCTCGCGCACGGTGTGATGTAGATGAAGTGGCAGTCTGCACTGAATTTCATCAATGGCCTAAATATATGAAGCGTGTTCAGGGTGATGCGAGGTGTATCCTGGATTAAAATCTTCAGTTGGTTGTAATAAGTGTGGAAAATGGCATTGGACTGTCATTTCTTGTTCATGTCACTGGAGTACCACAACATACTGAACTTCGCGGCCAGTGGCTCAAAGGGCTCGACATCCGGGAAGGTTTCACTTTCCGGCATCTCCCATGCGATGAAAGTGATTAATATAAGAAGGCAGCTAAAATGGAACTCGTACCCTTGGTCCTGTGCTTCCCTGCATTCCAGTTCTATTTGGTTTACCAAGTATTTGGCCCAATTCATATGTAGGCCCTCCGCGCACTTCCCTGCAAGGTCTACTACAAATCCTGTCACTTGGGTTGGTCGGTTCTTGCGAACTAGCTTGCCTACGATCAACTGACAGTAAAGGCACACTACGTCACTCTGGATAGAGGCTACTTTGTAGCCTCGCATTCCCTTCTCGACATCGACATACGTATCCTTTATATTCTACACAAGAGCATGATCCACAGTCTTGCCGGGGTAAAAATACTATGAGTCGGGGCCCTGCATGCTTAGCCCTGTGATCTAATTGATCAAACTTGGATCCACTGTGATGCAGCGGTTCAACCATAAGTATCCTCTGTGATAGCAGGACAATAGCAATTTGACGCATGCGTTCACTTCTTGATGCCTCTCGAAGTGAGGAATCTTCATTACATTAAGTAGGGTTGACTACGCAAGGTTCTAGGTCCATGATTGAGCAATAATCTTGGATTTCTTTCCTTTGGTTCGCGTTAGATATTTATGATGGGTGAGCATACTATAAAACTTTCTGTCACCGAGGTTGAAGTCGCTAAACCTCAACATGGTGATCTTATCCTGGTCAGCATGAACCATGCGTACTTATTTTAGAAGGTATGCAATGATCAAAGCATACTCAAATTCGTGGGGTACATTTTCACGAGTGATGGCGCCGCTCAAAGGTGGTAGATAAGTAGGTAGAATGCTCAGAATCAGTTTAGCATTTGCAAGATCATCTCTATGCTTAGTTCTCTTTTTGTCGTTTGGATGGCCCGGCTCAAGCAGTCGATGGGGAGGCTTTGACTCCTCGCATCGATGATGCATGTACACCTGTAGCCAGTCCTCTTCCTGACATGGTTCTTTCAGCCATTAAGTTGATCAGAACTTCTGTCACAGTTTCTTCTTCAACGGTGAGCTCTTCGGACATACGCGCTCGGGATGGATATCTCGGGTTCTCAAAGTAACGTGGGCACTACAATAGGGTAGAAGGAAAAGGTGTAGTGATCATTGGGCAATCTTAATCAAGGTCATGAGCTCAAATTCTCAATTAGCAAAGGTGTTCTCATTGCATGGCGTTGCGGGATAAATAGACAACTTCTGTAATGGATCGCTTGCAACGAATATGAAGGCTTCATTAACTTCGTTCTTTCCATTATAGCGTGGTCCAATGGTCTGATGATGAAACTTTATTTCTTTTATGTCTGTTCGGAGAGGAAGTTAAACAGATATATCAATCCCAACGACTATATTTCTTCGTCATGGCGAAGTTCCATATGTCGTTGTTCTGATATCCCTGCGAAGCTCAAATTCTATAATTTTTCTTTCTGCAAGGTCTCCTCTAGAACCTCCTGTAATCTTTTAGTATTATCCGTTTTCTTTCTTAACTTTCTAGCCTTCTTTCCAGTGAGCTTCGTCTCGGTAATGCTTTTCTCATTCTCATTCTTTTCTTCTTTGGTCTTAGTTACTTCACATTGTTGAAATTCTTTCCTAGGGTTTCTGGGTAATACTTCTTCTGTGCCTGGGGTAGGTAATTCAATCTCCTATGGATCCTCTAGTGTTCTCTTAGCTTCAACATCCCAGTTGCTAGTATTAAATATCTACGATCTGCTCTTCTGTTCCTCAATCAAACGCGCGATCCTTCTGGTCATAAAGTCTTTTAACTCTTGCTTCATATGTTCCAAAAATTCTTCTTCTTCCTTTCATCTAGCTTGATCTCTATCAATCCAAGGTTTTCCTATTAGGATGGTAAATGGGGCGCTATCTTCAAAAAAATTAATAAACTCAAAGTCTTCTTCTGTTGAATTTCCATTGACATTCATAGGTATCTGAGAGAGCCTTCCACATAGGTTTACTAGCTTTCCTCTGAATAAACTTATTCCTCCTAGTGAAGGGATCATAGCAGGCCTTCCTATAGCTTCCCAGGTTCTCTCTGGCATAATATTCATCTGTGTTTCCTCATCCAGAACACAATCAATGTCGAAGTCCCCTATTCTTTCTTCGATCCATTCCTTCTCTTTGAATATCTTTGATAAGATGACATGTCGGTGGTCATTCAGGGTTTCTTTTATCTGTATCCATAATTTGTCTAATTCTTTTTGGGGCTCTATTTTTTCTGGATCTTCCTTAGGTTTCTCTTGACTCAGGTTCATTCCTTCAATCTTAGTGATCATTCTAGGGCAATCCAACACTTCATGGTCCATAGCCTTACAATAGAGACAACTAGTTCTTCCACCAAGGCATTCATTAGCAACATGTCCCGACCTCCTGCAACTGTAATAGAGGGTTAATCCTCTCTTTCTTTTCAATGATCCCCAGCCTCTTCTATACTGCGCACTAGGATCATGGTAGCTAACCTGCAACAAATTATTTCTAGGATCCTACATCCATTTGTTAGTTCAAACATTCTTTCTATGCATAGATATAACATATCTTTCATTATTCTTATAAGATCTATTCATATCAAACCTTCTTTCATCTATTAACAACCTAGCTTTAAAACTAGGACAAAACTTACCAGATATACCTAGATCCATACTCTAGAAACAAAAATTTCCACTTATCTTACTTTTACAGAGCATAAAGCTTACAGATATTACCTCTTTCAATCATAACTTCTCACTTTTACATTTCTTGGAGAACAAATCTTTCAGATCCGACCTTCTTTCTTTAGCACAAATCTTTACAGATCAAGTAGAATACTACGCAATAGGGCACAGATCTACGCACAAAGATTTCACAATTTTAGGATGAATCTTTGCATAGAGATTCCTCTTTCTTAGTTCCCAAAAATCATAGTTTCAGGTCCTAGCAACAGCCCCATTTGTTGGCACAGGGGCAGACCCATGGTTCAACGCTACAAGAGCACACCAAAAAAACCCTAACTACCGGCCCTTTCAGCAACACCTACGAAGTAGATGAAGTTTCAACCGAGGTAGAGGCAGGGGTGGTTGTAGGACCCAAGTGTCTGCAACCTTAGCTGGGACACAAATCTGTGATTATACAACTTAGTAAAGTACTTAGCACTGTTAGTTCTTTAACATGCACTCATTATCTACTTCACTGATAAAACAGAGCCTCGCAGTACTCAAAGTAATCTACCATATATGATCACTTATCATAAGTAAAATAGGTCGGATGTAACTGATCAAGCAATGAGAATATTCATGTATATTAGATCTAACATTCCATACATCATTAGGATTGAGCATAAGAATATCTATCTAATCATCTCAAAGCACTAATCAAAGAAGACATAAACACATTCAGACAAGCTCCAAGCAAGATAACACAGTGATTACGTGGTTCACCCCTCTCCTGGGGCTACATCCACCAACTCTTATTCTTTATTATCTTCAATCATTCATCTACATGCACATATCCATACAAACCCCACTCTGCATAGGACATGATATCTGTGTGCACCTCGCCAGATCCTCCTTCCCCGAGTTAGGTTATAGCACAAAAGCTTCTACTCAATCTCTTACAGTCACTTTCACTTATCCTTGCAAGTCTCACACAACATGCACAAAGCATATACAACTATTACTTTCACTTGGCACTTAGCTCATCGACCCTTTTCTACATCACCTAGGTATCTATTTATACATTACAAAATAGGCCTAAACATGGGTAAACCCATGGGCTGACATCCCTTTCCCGTTACATATTCCCAACAACCCAAAAAGAAGTCCAAAAGGGGGCTGAGATCCCATGATCTCCACTTCATCTTCTGCTCCTCCTTTGGCAGGTTGTCGAAGTCCCAAAATAGGCCAACATGACCAAGAAACTCCCAAAACTTGGTCAAGGGCCAACAGATGGTTCGTATTTGACCTTTAAGCCTATTGACAATGTTGATGATCCATTTTTTGGTCCTCATTGAGTGACATATTTGTTATTGGGAGCGAACCCATTGAAAAATTCTAAATGTACTTGTGCCTATAGAATTCCAACCCAGATGACTACTCATGCTCCATCTTCTTTACATGTCATTGTAGCTTCTAAATTTTAGCTTCTTGTTCCCTGGATTTTTCTCTTAGGCATTGATTTTCCACATCTAACAGAAATTCCTTCGATTTAATAGTGCCCAACTACTTCGTAAGGGAGTTCTGTTGTTGTGAAATCTCCTCCACCCAATGCTCTAGATTCACCTTCCACAATTTGAGGCTCGATTTTCAATCCCCTAGCATGGATGGAGACTCATCACAATGGTGCTTACATCTAGAAATGACAATGTAAATTGGATCATCGGTATTGACCATTAGGGGGTTGACTCCAGTGCCAACTCCCAAGTACATAACGAAAGTATGCTTTTGTAGCTTTCTAGTCTGGGCTTATTCCTGTGTTAATGGCATATTTTTTTTTTTTTTTAAAACCCCAACATTTGTCTCTTTAGCGACGAACAGGTTCATCGCTTGTATATCCATTTGGTCGCAAAGTATGTAACTTTGTCACTCTAGCGACTACCTGTTCATCCTTTGTTTGATATTTTTAGCTTCATGGTTGGTTGGTCTAGCAACTAATCTTCGTTGTTCTACCGACTAACCATGGTTTATTGACTACGTTTGTTAGGGTTTTCTTGGTTGCTCTTGCGACTAATATTAGTCGTTAGTCTGACTAACATTCATCGCTAGACCGGTTAATTATGGTCGCTAGAGTGACCAAGGTTATGTTTTCCTTAGAGATGCTAGCAAGGCTTGCAACTAAAGTTGGTCTCTAGATCGACTAATCTTGGTCGATGGACCGACGAATGGTAATTTTTCCCTATTGTGAATAGGCTTCTTTTCCTGGTCACTAGACCGACGAAGATCCATGTGTGGTTGCTAGACCGACAAATTGATTCCGATGAAAAAAAAATCATCTTGGTCGCAACAACGATCCTATTCCGACAAAACTTCGTCGCAAAAACATTCAAATTTAGTAGTGCAAGGATACACATGTTAAGCTCCAAGGTGATGTTGTACACAAGAAAGGCCCCAATGTAAGGGAGTTCCATGAGATGTGTCTATGTTATGATCTAATGCCTTATAAATGATAAAAATTCAATGAATAAGATGATAAAATTATTCTAAGACTAGGTCTTCTTGGTATATAGGATTCAAAGGGTACAATTATAATGAAAGGGTGCAATGAAGGTTTCTAGTCTACATACAAATAAAACACTAGAAATGTAATAATTCAATATCTAGGGATTAATAATGGGTTTTATACATAACATGGGGCTTTGTCTAGGGATCAATATGCCCCTCCCTTTCAAACAAGTGTTTCCCTAAACACTTGACTAACCACAGGTGTTTATGCAATAATAAATCATATTTTCATGTCACCTCTTCCACTAGTAGGTTCTTCCATTTGATGAGGTACTCTATAATTGTTCAATTTCTCAACTACTTAATCCTTGTTTTGAGGATTGTTTCTGATTCTAGTATAATTTTCCCTTCTTCATTAATCTTTGGTAAAATAGTTTGGACTGGTATCTTGTTTCCAATGACCTTCTTTAAGCAAGAAACATGGAAGGTCGGATGTACAAGTGAAGATGGAGGCAACTCCAATTTGTAAGCCATACTTCCAATCCTTTGCAAAACCTTGTATGGGCCATAATATTTGGGTGCTAATTTATTTCCCTTCTTTTGTTGCTTGAGGGACATATGTTTATATGGTTTTATCCTCATAAATACCCAATCCCCCAATTCAAATTCCTTTTCACTTCGATGTTGATATGTTTGTTGTTTCATCTTATTTTGTTCCATAACCAAGTTGTCCTTCAATAGTTTGAAAACTTCTTGTTGGTTCCCTATGTGATCCTCCACTGCTTGAACCTTTTTAGTCATTTTCAAGGCTGATGAGATGGATGGAGGATGATATCCATAAAGTGCCAAAAATGGGGAAATATTTTATGAAGTATGGAAGGATGTGTTGTACCACCATTCCACCAAGGGAAACCACTTGACGCACTGTGTCTGTTTATCAAATTCAAAGAAACAATTATATCCTTCTAGACATTTATTCACAATCTCAGTTTTCCCATTAGATTGAGGATGGTAAGATGAACTATGAGTCAATTGAGTACCCAAACAAGAAAATAATTCAACCCGAAAGTTTCTAGTGAAAATTGGATCTCTGTCACTTACAATAATCTTGGGGATTCCATGTAGATTTTGAACTATTTCCATGAATGATTCATCTACAGTAATTTCTTTAAAAGGATGTGAAAGGTATAAAAAATGGGCAAACTTTGTCAGTCAATCTATTACTACCATTATGACATCCTTTCCTTCATATTTGGGTAAACCTATAATAAAATCCATTGAAACTTCTTCCCAGTGTTGACTTGGTATAGCTAATGGTTATAGGAGACTTGGCATATTGATTGTCTCTCCCTTGTTATGTTGGAAGACCACACATTCAAACACAAAATTTTAAACATTTGTTTTAATACCTTCCCAGAAAAAATTGTTCTTGATCCTGTGGTACATTTTCAAGAATCATGAATGTCCTCCTTGTTATAGTCCAAAAATGCCTTATTTGAGCATACAAGACATTGGCCCTTCCATTTACATACTTTAACAAAACATTGTTGAGGATTCCTTTTAAAAACCCATTTTTTGGATAGTGTACGTGCCCTACTGCACTAAAATCCCATGTACACATGCGTGTTGCACACTAGTTATCCTATGTACATACTCAAGATGCATGCTAATTAGCCCGCGTTTACCTCCAAAAGTTGAAAAAAATACAAAATTGTGGGGAATTTGGCAGAGTTTATGGGCTATAGAGGGTTTCCTAACCATTTTACCCCTTGTAGCTCTTCCCCAAACCGAATAACCATATTTTTCTCATATAAAAAGAGGTCTTGGGGAGTCATTTATGAATACAAACAAGAGAATAAGAAAACTCTGCCAAAATCCCTTCCCCTTATTAGCCCAAGATTTGCATCCTATTCTGAGATTTGGCCTCAGCCTTCCCCTCTAGCCTTTCTCCTTATCCAATCGTTCCTCCTTTCCTAGGTGATATGTTGGTTGAAATAAGCTAATGTGGAATTGATGCACTTGGATCCATGACAGAGGAGCCTGGGCTTGGTTCGTGGAGCAGTTGCTGACAAAGGTTGTAATCCTTTTTGTCTTGAAATTCAATAAAAGAGTTCATTATTGTCCCAAAACCCTATGTTTACATGCTTTTGTTTATTTTTTCATTTATATCTATGTCTAAACTTTTAAGGCGATCAATAGATATTTCATATGTTGTTGTATTGTATTCTTAACCTTTTGCAGATCAGCTTTGGGAGGAGACCAGTAATCTAGGAGGCGACAACAAGTAAAAGAGGCCAACACCAACCACAAGGACTATAGGTGCACTTATTAACCCTCTTTCCTTTCTTTCTCATCATGTAGTTTAGTTGGTTTTGGGGTAGCTTAAGGGTAGAATAATATTTTAAGGATGTTAACACTCTACCTTTACCCTAGACCCAATATAGGGGTATTTTCCCTGTAGCAGAATTGGCGACTCCACTGGGGAGTCTCTCTAGGGTCTTAGTGGGAGATTTTGGTTTGATTTGGTTTTTACAATTTATTTTTGAGTTTTTCAAGTTTACGGAGTCAGTTAGGGTCTTTGGTCACCTTCTAGGTGCCTACCATCCTTCCCTACCCAGTTGGCTATCCAAACCTTTTTTCTTTTTGAAAGTTTGCAGAGGTGTATGAACCCTGTCCTTTGTAGAGCCCACATACATATGTGGTTTGCATAGTAAACAACCCATGTACATACATAGGTTTCTTGTGCACAACACGCGTCTCTATGTTTTGGAAGGTTTTAATAAAAAAATAAGGATTTTTCCTTTCCTGGCAAGAAGCTTTGTGCTTCTCAGGCCTTTTTAAAACTCTTCAAGGTCTTTGTTAATTGTGTTTGTTTGGGTTAAAGATTCGGTTTATCTTTCTCTAACCCTTGTTTTTTATTTATTTTCTTTTGTTTTCTTTGAAGGTTTAGGGTGAAACTATAAGCGTTATCTCTCCTGTGGATTCTAGTGAATCCCTGTGTTCAGGCAGTGGTTTAGGGTCTTTTCTAGTCTTGGGTTTATTTTCTTTTTACCTTGTTTATGCTTTAAAAAACTAAAATTATCATTTAGTTGTGATTTTCTTTCCTGAGCATTCAAAAAATAAAAAAATTATTGCACTTAGTTATGCATTTTTGTTTTGTAGCTGTAGCATAGTCTATTTATTACAAAATAAAAGAGTTATTTTTCAAAGTTCCTTCTTTGCTATTTCCTTGAAGGTTTAGAAGTTTGCATTTACATTGTAAAATGGAAATTGCATTCTAGGAAAAAATATGCAATTTAGGATCTTGGAATACTATTTCAAAAAGTTTTCATTTACAAATATTTAAAATCCATTCTTTCAATTGAAGAACCTAGTTTTCTTTTGCATGAATGCTCTAAAGTTTTTCTTCTCTTTTGTCTCTTGTAAACACCATAAGTTTCACATCTGTACCCTTTTGAGTAAATCAAGCAAATTAAAATCAATGATTAACATTTAAAATCAACTAGACTTTTGTTTGTAGGGTTCACCAAGTAGTCTAGGCTCTAGGGCCTTGAAATAGGTGTGGAGAGGAAACTCTTCAAGGCCACTTAAAAAAACACAAGAGTTTGTGCTAGGGAGTATCAGAGTTTAGTTTGATAAAATTTATTTGGGAACCCCCTCTAACACAGGGGATAAAAATGAGGTCGTGTGAGGAAAGGTAGAGGAGATAACCCCTCCAAAGTCGGACCAAGCGTAGTGGAGATCATATATTAAGGGTCGTTCTTGGGAATTACATTGATTTCATTTGACTATGGAGCCTCATGAACCTTGAATCCATTTGAGATCCTCAGTTGTCTTCTGTACCATTTGATTTCGATACCCTTGAAATTCTTTGGACTTTTTTATCCTTCTCATTACGATCAACTCAACTAGCGACTGTACCTTCCTGGTGACTGACTGCGAGATGGAAACCTAGTTGCTTGTTTTTAGGGACTTACATGGGTGACTGCGGGGGTATACCACGGTAACTATGGAAGACGTTAGATCACACTTTGCAGAGTATACCCAGAGGGTGTTTCGGTGTTTGAGTTACACTTGCACCGATAAGTTTCTCTAGTGTCGATTGGCGTAACTATTCTTCCTACCAGTCAGTTGTTTGCTTGATTTTTTGTTAGGAACTTTTTAGTGTGTGATCTGTGTTTCATGTTAGATCAACCTTATAGTGGCATTTGATAATTTCACAAGGTGGAATATCAATATATTTGTCGTTCACATAGGCTTCAAAGATTGCCACCAATTACTTTGGAGCCACCTCCACCACCGCTTATGTGTAGGCTAGATCAAGAGGGTTCATTTGAAGTGATCGGGCCACATGAAATTGTACCTGATCCATCTCCTAGAGAATACTTTTCTGCATCAGAGGAGTCCATCATTTCGTACCTTGAGGATGAAGGCTTCAGGCCCACAAACCCTCTGATCACTGACTTATCAACATCACTTCTAATTCAGATAGTCCCTCCTGAGGTGACTTCACTTGAACGTTAGTTTGTTAGATGAGCGACGATGGAAGAAACTAGTGCTACTTCGTTTGGGATTCCTCATACTCCCATCTTAGCTACTGCAGGAGGGGGTGTTGTACCTCCTCCCCCACCTCCTCCTGTCAGGACTATGACTTTCCAGACACCCACTACTTCAGGTAGTGGCACAATCCCTTCGATGACTTTGACCACTGTTCTCTCTATCCAAAACATGTCTGGTGCTCCCTTTGCATATGGGATGTCAGATTTTGACTCCAGGTTGTTCCTAAACTACTCTACTCTACAAACTATTGGTCTGGGGGAAGGAAGATCTAATGATCCCTTGCAAGGATCTATCGCGAGAGCCACTAACCCGTTCAATGATATCCCTTACGGTGGGGGTCACATCCCTCCTTCATCCCCTTCGCTCGAAGGATATTTCCAACAGCCAATCGAGATTAATACCAACTCTAGTTTTTTCAGTGGGGGGAGTCATGGACCTCAATCCTACATGAATTCAGTGGGTCTATGCCTTTTTCATTGTTCGGTGTTTTTGGAAATAACTATTTCTCATCATGTGTTTTCTCGGTAGGGGGAAACCCTGTTTTTGGTCAACCAAACCCTACGCAAGGTTTCATTCCTTCGTAGGGATCGATGACATGAGTTTACTCCTCACAAGGTCTTGGAAATTATTGGCAGGGCTCATTTCCTTTGCAAGGGATGTCGATCGTGGGCAACCCCTCCCACAATAAGTGGAACCCCAGGAAGGGTTCAATACCTATTCTAGTAGGGTCGGTTGGGGGCATCCCCAAACAAGGTCCTTTGAATATTATGCAGGGAGAAATCCCTACATAAGGCATGCCATCCAACTATGGGAATCAATCGACGATGTAGAATCAAGCGTAAGCTCCTTTTACTAGACATGGCTACCATGGTTTCTACCAAAACCTTGGCCAATAGCCAAAATTATCCTGGAAACTTGGTGCCAGCCAAAATCCAAGCCCCTCTTTTCATTTGAATCCACCACAATCTAGACTACCTTTCCTGACAACTCTGAATTTTCCATACTTGTCGAGAATTTTGAATGACACGATCTGTAATGATCCGCGTTGGCCCCCCATATCAACTAAGTTGCTCTCAGACATTCCTAAGTTTGAAGGCAAGCCTAGCAAAGATCCAGGTGATCATGTTACAACATTTCATTTATGGTTCTCATCCAACTCATTATTGTTAATGTTTAATCCATTATTATAGTTCTTTTCATTTCAATAGATAATAGCAACATAAGACATGATCACTAAGAAATAGACAATCACAAGAGACACAACATTTATCCTGGGAAACCCTCTAGGGGAAGAAAATCCAGCAAAACTTCCTTATTATAGATAGCCAATACAATGCCAAGAGATAACTCAAACAAGTACAAAATGTCCTCTCCCAAAGATGTGCCTCTCTCTCTCTCTCTTCTCCAACGACAACTATGAAACTTGTCTCTCAATGAACAAGTGATTATGTGTCTAAGTGAGGTGCTAGCCTCCTTATTTATACAATATTGGCACGTGTGGGAGTGTTCTTTCACTGGCAGGACCGACTTCTTCTTTTGGGTGGTTATAACCACATTTATTATATTTCAGGGCTTCTTTAATATATTTTGGGGTCAACTTCTCTTTCTACCTATTACAATTACATTATGACCAATCCATAAAAGGGGATTTGGTCCTTTATAGTAGACGACATGATCAATCCACAATGGGGATTGATCCAATGAATAATATATCAAATAATAATAAGAATACATTTTGCAGTTACATTATTTCAACACTCCCCCTTAACAAGAAAGGTATTCTACAGTAGCATCAGATGAGAGAGAGGCCTTTATCATCAACATCATCAGGAGGACAACATCATCAATATCATCTTGGAACACTGACTGGCGTATCTATAAATCATCAAAAGTTTTCTTCATCAACAACATCATCATTCTCAAAGGAATGCAATCATCATCTGCATCAATATGTATTAGTATAAAACTAATACATCATCATCATCATAGCAAGAGGCTGGCTCATCATAATACAGGACTGGATTTACGTCACATCTATTAAGTTGGAAGATCAATACTCGTCTTTCTTTACGTCACAACAATCAAGCTGGAAGCAAGATACTAGACTGGATTTACATCACAGCTTCTGAAGCTAGAAGCAAAACACTAGTCTCATCTTAACGTCTTGTTTTACGTCACAACACTCAAGCTGGAAGAAAGATACTAGACTGGCTTTATGTCACAGCTATCAAACTGGAATCACAGTACTAGTCTCATCTCAATGTATTTACGTCACAACACTCAAGTTGGAAGCAAGATACTAGACTGGATTTACGTCACAACTTCTCAATATGGAAGAACAATACTAGTCTCATCTCATCGTCTTGATTTACATCACAACCATCAGGTTGGAAGCAAGATATTAGACTGGATTTACGTCACAACTATCAAGCTGGAAGCGCAGTACTAGTCTCATCACATCATATTTCTTTACGTCACAACACTGAAGCTGGAAGAAAGATATGTCTCATCACAACAAATACTCCCCCTTTTGAGGAAGGTCCTTTCGGACTATACCAATCTTATCTTGAAAGTGCTCAAAGTTTACACAAGATAGAGGCTTGGTCAACACATCAACAACATGTTCATACATGCTAACGTATTGGAGATTTAAGGCTCCTCTCTGCACCATGTCACAGATGTAATGATAATGAATCTCTATGTGATTCGACCTGTCATGGAATACAAGATTCTCTGTCATATTTATGCAGCTCTCTCTAGGTCAAATAGGTCGGTCAACAACTTTCGAAGCCATATATCTTCGCAGCTAGCAAAACGTGTAGCAATGTATTCTGCTTCTACTATGCTGAGAGTAATGCTGGATTGCTTCCTACTCTTCCACGAGATCATGGTTGATCCCAAACTGAAATAGCATCCTGAAGTGCTTTTTCTGTCAGAAACACTTCCTTCCCAATCTGAATCAATGTACCCACTCAATGTGAAATCATGATCTGCATCATAATTGAGACCACAATCTAATGTACCCTTAAGGTACCTCATCACATGTTTTGCAGCCACAAGGTGAACATGTCTGGGTTCTACCAAAAACTGACTCAAGATGTTCGCGGAAAAACAAATGTCTGGTCTAGTGTTCATCAGGTACATCGACAATGCAATAATTTGTCTATATAGTGTGGCATCAATCAATTATGACGAAGTATCGACCAGTAGCTTCATATTCGTTTCCATGGGTGTATTCATAGGCTTTCACTCCAACATGTTGAATCTCTTCAAGATTTCTCCTGCATACTTCCCTTGGTTAAGGAATATCCTCTCTAGACTCTGCCATACCTCAAGACCTAAGAAATAGTGCATTAGGCCAAGGTCTTTCATCTCAAATTCTAAAGCGAGTCTCTTCTTACATTCGGTGATGAGATTTTATTCTCCAGTTAAGAATAAGTCATCCATATATAGCAATAGTATCACTGGTTCATCGTTCATAACCTTGAAGTAGAGGTTAGAATCTGCTTTACTCTTGGTAAATCCCAAGCTCATCAGAAAGTTGTTTATTCAGCCATACCAAGCTCTAGGATCTTTCTTCAATCCGTACAAGGCTTTCTTCAACTTGCAGACATGAGACTTTCTATATTCAACTTCAAATCCTTGAGTTTTCTCTATATACACTTCCTCTTCGATAACACAATTTATGAAAGTTGTCTTTACGTCCATATGGTGTAGCTTCCACTTCATCTTAGCTGGAAGGGCTATGATGGTTCTGATCGAAGTGTATCTGGCTACAAGAGAGAATGTCTCTTCATAGTCAATGCCTTCTTTTTGAGAAAAGCCACGAGCTGCAAATATTTCTTTATACTTCTCAATACTTCCATCAACAACATGCTTTATTTTGAAGAGCCATTTGAATGATACCACATCCTTGCTATTTGGTCTAGGAACTATTTCCCATACATTGTTCTTTATTATGGATTGGTATTCTTATGTCATAGAATCTACCCATTTTTTCTTCTGAATGGATTCTTCAAAGCAGGTAGGATCCTTTTTTAGGAGATCACACATAAATCCATATAACTAGAGAATGTCTTAGGTCTCTTCACATGTCTCATGGTTCCTTTGGGAACACCATACTTCTATCCATATTGAATAAGCTCTCTAGCCCAAGCTAGCTTTCTTTTATGGAGGATCGTCATCTGAGGAGGTTCTTTAAAATCTGATACGTCATGATCTTCTAGAATTTCCTCATCAGGGGAAGTTACGACTTCCCTTACTGGTTCAACAGCTCTGGGAACCTCCCTCGCTGATTCTGCAACTCTGGGGATTACAGGTTCCTCTTCATATACCTCTTCAAGATGGCATTTTATTGATTTCTTGAGCACTGCATATTCATCAAAGGTCACATCATTTCTGATCTCAATGTGGTGGTGACCTAGTATGTAGATCCTGAAGGCCTTGGAGACCTCACATTATCCCACAAATATTCCCTTCTTTCCTGAGGGTTTCAACTTATTTATTTTCTCTTTCGGTATATGTATAAATATTGGGCAGCCGAATATTTTGAGATGGCTTACCTCTGGCTTCTTTCTGGTGAGCATCTCTTCCAGGGTATTGAACCCAAGTGCACTATGGGACAATCGATTTTGCACATATACGATTGTCATTGCTACTTATTCCCATAAGCACATAGGAATATATTGACCGTGGATCATGGTCTTCACGTCTTCCATTATCGTTATGTTCTTTCTTTCAGCCACACTGTTTTGCTGAGGATTATAGGGAGTAGTGAGTTCCCTCTTGATCCAAACATATTTGCAGAAGCTCATGAACTCTTTTAGGTGTATTCTCCTCCATTATCTGACCTGAGTATCTTGATCTTTCTTGCAGAAAGATTCTCTATCAAGGCTTTGAATTCCTTGAACTTGTTGAACACTTGATCTTTAGATTTCAAAAAATACAACCAAGTCTTACGGGAATAATCATCAATGAATGATACATAGTATACATACCCAGTCATGGAAGACGATGGCATTGGGCCACACACATCTGAATGGATGAGTTCTAGGACTCCTTCTGCTTTGCTTTCTCTCTTCGGAAAAGGGTTCTTGATGTTCTTCCCTTGTGCGCATCCATTGCATACGCCTTCATGATCAACCTTGAGTTATAGTAAACCTGTGGCAGCTTTGCATATGTATGGTGGCGCCTTGTAGTTAATGTGAGCTAATATTCTATGCCAAAGTTCACATGAGTTTTCAATGGTGTGGGTCATGGCAGCCTCTGAGTGACCCTTTAGCTTATACAAACCATTTTCTTCACTTCCAATGATGATTGCTTCATTTAAGGTTTCTCCTTTAGCCCATATAAGAACTTCCCCATCTATAAAGGAAATTCTAAAGCCTTTCATTTCTAAGGCTGAAATGGAGAGTAGGTTCTTTGTCAAAACTGGTACATAGAGTGTGTCCTTTATCTTCATTGAATTCCATGAATTCAGTTTGTAGTTTGATTCTCCCACTCCCTTGATGGGAAATTGGTAATCATCTCCAAGTGTCACTTTCTGAGAAAACTTCTTTTCTAAAATGTAACAAAGAATATCTCTTTGTCCTATCATGTGCTTGGAGGCACCACTATCAATGAGCCAAGTGTCCTCTCCAGGTGTTACCGATCCTGAGAGGGCCGAGATTAAGACATGTTCTTTAATTTGTTCTCCTAACAT